>JABUQX010010850.1:0-32500 GCA_015478945.1 Trachelipus rathkii
AGTGTATGTGTGTAGGTAAACCTCTGGTGTGTGGAGTGTAAGCTAATGGTGGCTGGATGTGAGTGTGTGAAGTTAATATTTCTGTTGGTGCTACGAGTAATTTGTTAAATTTCTGTTGGTGTATTGTGTTAAGTAATTATTTATGTGTGGTGGAGTAAGTGACATGGGTGTTTGTTTTTGTTTATGAGGTTAGGGTGATAGTGTATTTTTGTGTTTGATAGTACTATTATATGTGTTTTGTTTGCTGTGTGTGTTTGTGTAAGTAGAGATTCTTGTTGTGTGGAGTGAATGCTTAAATCTGGTCGTTGGTGTAAGTATATACATCTTGGTGTGTGAGATAAGGTAATAATTCTTGTGTGGTGCTGTATTATATTTCTCTGTGTTGTTGGTATAGTATTACTACTAGTAGTGAGATGGTAAGTATATGTGTGTGTGTGTAGTATAATCTGTGTTGAGTGTAATGTAGTAATCTTTTGTTGTGGTGTAAGGTAGAAGATGTCTTTGTGTGAGTGGTAAGTACAACTATGTGTTGGTGTAAGTAAAGTCTGATTGAATTATATGGGATATAGTTTACTACTTTATATAGTTATTTTTTAGGTTGTACACTTACTTTGTCGTACCCTTACTTTTTTTTTACTACAAGTTGTTTCTTATTTTTTATTATTTATATATACTTTCTTTTAACATATTTTTATTTATTTTACTTTTTATAACCTTCTTACGTATTATTATTACTATTATATATATTATATCTATATATATTAACTACTTATATCTATATATATTATATATTTATATCTATATTATAATAATTTATTATTAATATATTGTTAGATCATGCGCGTGAGTCATTTTTTTGGTTTGTGGTTATGGCTTGGGATAGCAAAATTAAAGCCATCGTTGTATTTTAGTTACTCTACGTATAACGAGACCTAATTATACCAAAATATTTAAATAAAAATAATTAGGATAAATTTTTTATATCTTTTTTCTATAATTATATTAATAACAATTAATAATAAAATAATATAATTAATATATTATAAAATAATTTAAAATAATTCATAATAATGATATTAATTATATATTATCATATATAATTCGAATAAATTTTTTTCGACTATTAAATGAGAATAAACAATGATATTAGCAATGTAGCTTTACTTACGACACGTGAATTTTACGGTTCGAATTCTAGTGTAACGTTTCACTTTGTTGATTCTCAAAGGTTTCACGAGAGACGTTATAACAGAAAATAAAATAAAAATTAATTTAAAAATACGTAACATAATTTAATAATATTCAAATAATTAAATTTCATTTTCAAATATTAAAATGATTCAAATGAATTTTTCGGTATCTTCTAATAGGTCTTAAAAGTTGTTCTAAATTGCTTCGAAATGTGGCCTCGCATACGAAACTGTACTCTCTCTCTCTTCTTTTTTCTCTCTCTTCTCTTTCTCTTTCTCTTCTCTCTTCATCTTCTCTCCTCTCATCTCTCTCTTTCTCTTTCTTTATCTCTCTACTGCTCTCTCTCTCTCTCTTATTTTTCTCATTTAGTCTTTGTATTGTCTGTTCACTTTCTCTCTCTCTCTCCTCATCTCTCTCTCGCTCTCTCTCTCTCTCTCTCTCTCTCTTTCTTTCGTTCCTTATATTTATTATTATGATATATCGTATTCTTATATATTATATGGTATTATGAGTTAGTATGTGGAGAGTTATTTGTATCCTTTTTATGTATTAGCTTTTATGTATGTTTAATTTATATCTCTTAGTTATTTACTTTGGTAATATAAGTTAGTATATCTTTATTTGTGTATTATTTATATTATTTAATTGTTTTGGTTTGTGAGTTATGTGTTTATTGGTAAGGTATATATTTTTTGGCTATAGCGTCATTAGTGGTATAGTTATTATATTATATTATTTATTATTTTATTATTTATGTATGTTATTTATTTGATATCTATTTATCTATTCATAATGTGGTATTTAGTTAGGTTATTTATTTATATATTTATTTTATTTATATTATTTATTAGATTTAGTTTTATTTATTTATTCATTATTATTATTATTTATATATCTTTTATATTATTATTTATTTATAATATCTCGTTCGATTCTCAATTCTTATCTATACCTGAAAATTGATTGATTAATTTATAATTTTTTCTTTTTTTTCTCTTTATATATACTGAGGAGTTTCTGTTGGACGTGTGGTTTAATAGGGTGCAGGGCGATTGTGTCTGTTGGTTGGTTGTATGTTGTGGTCGAGATTCTACATTTTGTATCATTATATTGATCGGATAGATATCTTTCTGAAGCGTGTGTATGAGGCTGATTAAGGCTTGAGGTTAGTAACGTTGATTGATACTGGTAGGTATAGCAAGTTGAAAAAGCGGATGCGGTGAAATAATCGTAGTCATGTGACGGCGCGTTGTAGGCTCAGGATGTGTGTGTGTTGTGTAAGTGTACTCGTGCCTTGGTGGTGTTCTGTGTCGTGTGTTGTCGGCTGTGTGTTGTGATGTGTGTGGTGTTGGTGTCGCCAGAGGTGGCGGACGGCGCTCGTGTGCCGGTTACGGGATCTTACTTCGCGCGAGGAGGCGATGGACTGACGAGGCGCTACGTCGGATTGTTAGAATACCTTTATACGTTTCTAGGTTGAAGGATAGGGATAACGCGTCCGGGACGGGATAACGCGGGCTGCAGAATTACGCGGCGGTCCTTTGCGGCTTGCACCCTGAGGGTGGCGGCGGAGTCGAATACAACAAGGTTAAGACATCAAAAAGAGGCTATTGCCCTAAATGAATCCCTCAAAAATTTACCGTGGTCTAAAATTGACCTCATCGGTCGAAAAAATTAGGGGTTCGTAAAATAGGGGGCATTTATATCTTACATTAACGGTTTGCTGATCGTTCCTTCTGATTTGGCGCACCCTTCTTTTCGAAGGGTTTGCTTAATCAATACTAGTACGGTTTTGCTCAAAAATATTAGGGTGGCCCTAAATTAAATTATGGGTTGGCGCCAATAATTAAAATACCTTTTATGTGGGTCCATGGACGCCATGGATGAGAATCTATAAGGTTGGTTTTCCGAAAAAAAGGTCAATGGCCGTATTAAGAAAGATTGTTGTTCGCAGGTCATGATTGTTTCAGAAAAATTGGGATTTCTTTTATATTAGAAGGTGCGAGGGTCAGTTTCTCATTGTCGTGTCTCCATTCGTACTCACTACATACTACTCCTATTATGCTTTTTATGCTCTAATGCATCTACTCTTTATATCATTGATGGTCAGGTTGGCTTTCATTCTGTAATTTTCTGTATTTGTCCTCCCTTGGTCTCCATTTGTTCGCACTGTTCTAGTAGTGCAGAAAGTGCCTTAATTGTGTTCCCTCTTTGTTATTTTATCCGGAGACTAGACCTGTAAATATTTTGTAACTTGTTATCATGGCTCCCGTCTGAGATAAGTCGCCTTTTACGAGAAGATTACATTTCCTTAAGCTCTTCAGCCGTCTCCTCATGAGCTCGGTTGAGCGCTTTCTTAGATGCCAGAAATCCATTCCGTTTGTGTGCCCGCGCCAGGTTTACTTTTTTCCGTCCTTAGTCTTTTCGTGTGACTCTGCTTCTCTCGTCCAGTAATGCTAACGTTTTCTGTTAAACTGAGAGGTGTTCCTAACTGTGTGGTTACAATAACTCTAGTTACTCGTTAGTAACTTTCTTTTGTCTTCTTGTTAAGGCTATTACATTTGCGTTTATTTACTGCTCGCATCTTTTATTATGTTCTCGTTATTTCTATGCTTCATAATTACTTGATTTTAGGTACTTTCGAGAATTTGACTTGTTCATCTTATTATTTGTTTGTTTTTTTTTAATCAGCATCCTAAACTTCTGTTTCTGTGGCTCATAGGGTACTTTTCTATAGGTCGTCCTCCCCATGGTTTCGGATCATCTCGTGAGTTGCTAGGAGAGATCTTTTTTTATTAGAGTAACCTTAGTTGTGAAGACCTTTACACTATTTTATATTTAAATTATTCATTTGCCAACTTATCTTGCCTCACTCCTCAGAAGTTATTATCAAGATCAATTTGAATTTCTTTATAACTCTCTTCACAATTCTCGCATTACACTGTGGTGTTTCCATTCTTTGGTATCTTATCTGCAAACTTAGAACCTTCAAATTTAATAGTCCTGGTCTCTAAATCATCATTTTGGATGCTGAGTGCGTATCATTGGCGTTAGTCAGGAATTTCTTCAACTAAGGGTGGTGTGCATAAGGTTTTTGAGTAGTTATATTATTATATTATATATATTTATTTTATTATTATTATTTATTATTATTTATATATATTATATTATTATATTATTTTAAATTTTATACTTACATATTTTATTCTAAGTGTCGTTTATTGTTTGTATGGTTTGTTTTATCATTAATCTTTATATATATATATGTTTTTTTTGTAGTTTATCCATATATATAACCTATTTTTATAATATTTATTTCGTTGTCTGTCAGCCTTTATACTTTTGTTTTTATATCTTTAAGGATTATGGTGTCTTATCCTCAAATTTGGGCTGTATAGTACTTTCTTTTATTTTGTGCGCTGAATTTGTTGTTTTTTCCGTGTTGAATTCAGCTCATTATGCTGGCCGTGTATTCCGTTGCTCTTCGTTATAGAATTAATTTGTAATAAGCAGCATTGCGCATGCCTCGTCGATATGGTAGTCCGACAGCTCATATTCTGCATAATTGCGACGCGGTGGTAACATATTATCTAGTAATGACATCTCCGCTCGATAGATATTAAAGCACAAAGCTAGCTTCGACTTAATAAGTCGAATATGAATACGAGTAACTCAATCTTAAGGCAACTTTTATGAAGGAATAATTACACTATTATTATATTTCGTTTGTAGTTAAAATTAGGTAACTCTCTTCTAGCTCTCCATTTCTCTACTCGATTAGATTGGTTTGTTATCGAGTTTGGTGTTTAATTTAATCTAGATCTTCATTATTAGTAAACTCTTGTGGCGTACTGGCATAACTTCATATAAGGTTCATAATTTTTATTTCTCGTTCTCTTCAGTTATTTTAGGGTGGGGCACACCCGTCCTCCTCCAGCTGCACCCCCTGCTAACCCCATGTTGTAGCACGACAGATAGTGTGTCTCCGTCTGCACTGAAACGCCTGTGCGGATCACTTCATTCTCTTTCACTTATTTCTTCAGCTCATTATGGATTTTATTGCACATCTTAGTTGTAGCACACTGTTTTTCTATTTCGCACCACTTCGCTTTAATGTCACCTATTTATGTACGAACTTCCCTGATAGCTTCGACAGTTCGCACGATACACTCTCTTTCATCAGCTTATCGTGCCCGTTGGTATACCTTATCAAAGGCGTTTTGCTAAATTTGTTTAAATACATTATCACCTGATGCTCCTCTGATCAATTTGCGTTCGAGTAGTTGTATTGTTCGCGATTATGTACATCTAAATTTAATTCTTGTTTGTTATTAAGATTACACTGTCTAGTGTTCTGGACGAATATGGATTGTTCTTGAATGGACCTACTCTTTTTTCTGTTATTAATCTGTTGCTGCGAGTTGTTCTAGTTATCAATACTTCTTGTTTTATTTCTTACTTAAGGTATCTCTTTTCTGATATGTACTCTATTTCATTAACTTTTTCCTATATGTAAACCTTTTTACTCTTATAGAGATGTTTAGTCTTACCTGGCTCTATCTTTACTTGTCTCTCAATTTATTCTGGTCTTTTTACTATCGCTGTTTTTTCCTTATTACTATTTATTTATAGGTCAGTTCAACATGATTGACTTTGACTTGTTTGTTTTCGCCAGTCTTATTTTGTGTTTCGAGTTAGCCTTAAGAGTTGTTTTTTATTTTTTTGTGGATTGATCGCTATTATAAAATTCATAATACAGTGGCTCTTAATTTGCTAATGCCTGGTTACTACTCCTCTTTCAGAATTCTACGCATATTATTATTTTCTCATCTAAGTAGGCTCTGCAGCCTTTCTCTTGGATTCCATTATTATGATCTAATTAAGCGTTTATTATATCTTTTACATTCAAATTATGTTTTATATATATATATACTTATTTTTGTTTATTCTTTTTTTATTTTATTTTTCTATGTTTTTTTTTTCCTTTATATTTATTTTTTTTATATCTTTTTTCTTATATTTTTTATTTTTATTTTCTCTCACTTTTCATTTAGTCTTGGTTTTGCTGCCGGTTGGCTTGTATGTTTGCCGGGTTTGGCGGTCTTTTCTTGGTGGCCATCTTTTTCATAGGGTTCCGGTCGGTAGCATTTATCGGGGTTGGCTTCTTCCGCCGCGTTGGTGTTTTTTTCCTTTTTTTGCCTCATATTCCCCATTGAGGTATTTTACCCCTTTTTGCCTCTGAATAATCTTTAGGTTGTTCACTTCCTTTCTTTTGATTTTTGTTTTTTATTTGCTCGTGTCTGAGATGAATTTTTTTTTTTAGTCCTGTGTGTTTTCCTTTTTATGTTATATGTTTCCTTTTATTTCCTTACTCGTATATTATTGAATTGAGAGTTGCTGGAGTCCGAGTGCTCCCTGTTATTGTCCTTCCTGTTGTTATGCTGATAGAGAGTTTGCTCCTTCATGTCTTCCTCGATCTCTGTCTGCTGCTCCATTTTCACTTTTGTTGCAGTTTCAACATTTTATCGCTATCCCTTTGGCCTTTCGTCTGTTGTGTTCTTCTTACTCTTTTTCTGTTCCATCGAGTGCCTTGTGGCCCCTTTATTTCTCTTTACTGGTGCAAATGGGTTTTCACAGTGGTGCTTTTTTTTATCTTTTTTCCATATGTTTGGTTCTGTGCTTGTTGGCCTTTTTTGTTGTCCTTTATGTACTATTTTGGTGCTGTCTTGTTTGGCATCCTTTTGTTTTTTTTGCTTTCTCGTTTCTAGTTCTTGTTGGCTTTGTTGCCATTTTCCGCTTGTTTTTTTTAGGGCTTGTGCCTTTTCTGGTATCATCATTTTCTTATCATTTTTGCTCTTCCATTGCCTTTTTATCCGCATCTTTTGTTTTCGGCTTCCCTGATTGCTTTCATTTGTTTCTTCCCCTTTTTTTTGGTCCAGTTCATCTTCATATTGTAGTTATATTTTCTTTGCGTTTGGGAGTCGGTTTTTATTTTTATTGGCTTTGTCGTTTTTCTTTGGTTTCTCTCTTCTTTTCTGGGTGCGTTTGGTATCCATCTGCATTAGACTTGTTTGTCTTTGGTTCTTTTTTCTCTTGGCCCATTCGTGGGATGACTGTGCGCGTTCTTCTTTTTCTGTTTATTTTTTTGTTGTGCCTGTTTTTCCTCTTATTATTTTTATTTCTATTTTTTTTCGTTCATCTTTAATCGTTGTAGTTATAATGGAATTATGCAGTGTAATCCGAAGGTTATCAGAAAAACTGGTTGCTGTGCCCTGGTTAAGTGCTGGGCTACTTTTTTTATCTATTCATTTTGATCGGCTTCTCGGTTTCTGTTTGTTGTTCCTGTGTGGGTGATTGGTTTTTCTTTATTTTTTATTATCTTTATTTTTATTTATCCTTTTTCTTTATTTTTATTATTTTTGTTTATTTTGTCACTTTATTTGTTACTTTGTATAATCTATTTTCTTATTTTTTATCTTTTCTTATTCTGCTATTATCATTTTATTTTTTTTAAATTTTATTTAATTTTTTTTCTTTTTTTCCTATCTTCTATAACGTGTATATTTTTTATTTTTCTTTTTTTTTCTTTTTGTTTTATCTTTTATGATCTTCTTATTTATCCTCTCCTTTTTGTGTGCCTTTCTTTTTTCACCAGTGATATTTTTACTGGTATTTTCCCTTCCGATTTCCGGTTTTACTTGTGGTGGGTTGATGGGCAGCTCTTGGGGGTTCTGGTGCGCTGTTAGTTAGGGCCTATTTTGGTCTCACTTAGTTAAGAGTCACGTCTTTCCACCTCATCTTTGTTGCTTATTTTTTATTTGCCTTGATATTTTGTGTATTCCTTATTGTTGATTGCATTTTTTAGTTTTTACTTGGCGATTCTTCAGCAGTGGGTGGCCACTGTTGTTTTGTCCTTTGTTTTTTTCTTTTCTTTTTGTTTTTGATTCCACCGCTTATTATTTGTCTTTTTTTTTTCTGATTATCAGCCTACCCCGTGACCTGGGTTTTTGGTGCCCGGTTTTTATGTTTGGATTATCATGGGGAAGTTTTAGAGAATATTTATTGGTAGTTGTAGTGTGACTGTTGGCTTTTTTTTTTTATTTTTTTTTATTTAGTTATGTTCAAAATCTTTTTTTTTTTAAATTTTCTTTATTCCTTACGTTTACTTTTTTTTTCTTTTCTTTACTCTTATATTATTATCTTATTTTTTTCTTTCTTCTTTATATTTTATTATTTTTTTTATTTTATTTTCCTTGATTATTTCAAATCTTCTTCTCAGTTATTTATTGTCCCACGTATTCATTCTTATTCTTACTTTTTATTCTCATATTTATTTATCTATTTTTTTTTTTTTTATTTTTTTTTTAGTGATCTGGGGGTGGGTTTTTTCCTTTGTGTTTCTATTGTTCGGGTGCTTCGGGCATCTTTCAGGTATGGGTTTTCCTCGTGTGCGAGTCCTGTGGCTTTTTGGGGTGTTGCTTCTTTATGCTTTAGGGATGTGTATGTTTCTTCAGTTGGTCCTCTTTGATACTGTGCTTGTGGTGTCGTTAGTATGTTTCATCATGCTCCGCGTCATATGTGCGGGGTCATTGACCTTTATTGGTTGATTTGGTGGTGTAAGGGTGGTGATGCTAGCCAGTTCGAAGTCGTTGTCAGTCTGAGTGGTAGGTTCTGGCCGGCGTGTTAGTTTTTTCTTACCTGCTCTTGGTGTCTTTTTTTGTTTTACTCTGATGTGCTCCGTTTTCGGGTTTTCCGCGCTCTCCTGCGTGGGAATCTGAGCCGTGGGTTGGTTATCGATGGGGGGGGTAGCGCGGTTGCCGCGACCTTCTTGGGGCGGCGCTTTGTATGAGTGTGGAGCTGCGGCCGTGGTGCCTGCCGGCTACGCGTTCTGCTCGGTGCGTATTGTGGCATGTTTCCCATTTTCTTCAGAGGGGTCACCTGCCGTGCAGGCGCGTCCTGTCGCGCGCACCGTCTCCGCAACCGGTATTGGATTTACGTGTACCTTTCTACGTGATACCCTTTTGTCTTTTTTTTCCACCTCCCGTTTTCCACTCGTTTACCCTTTCTGTTTGTGCCCCACTTTATCTTTTTCTTTCTCCGCCTGCTCTTTTTCACATCCATCTTGTTTTTTTCTCGCCCTCTGCTATCCCTCCTCACGGCAGTCGGCGCGGTCCGCGGGGGCTTCCCCTCCCCGCTAATGGTGTCTGTCTTCCTGCTTTACTGTTTCCTCCTCATCTGCCACTTTGTCGTATTCACTTTGTTCTATACATCTCTATTTCTAGTTATCTTCTTCTATCTTCGTTTTCTATCTCTTACTCATCTATCTTCTTTTTTCGTGCTATTTTCTTCAGTCTTTGCCGCGTTTGCACGTGAGTCTTTCTGTTCGTCGTACGGCTACCTGTCTGGTAGCCGGTCTTACTGATTGTCAGGCCACCTTTCTGTTCATTCTTTTTCGAGCGGGCGTTTTTGCGCTGGCCCCTGTGCCTAGTCTGCTGTTCTCCTAATTTCCCGTCCCTCTCCTGCTCTACGATTATTTCACATTTCCCGCTGCAGTAAATCCGCTGTCCTCATTAGATCCTGCACCACGGTCATTCCACTTCTTGTAATTACGCATGCTTTACTGCACTACGTAATGATGCTGTGACACGTTTAACATGCAATTCAGGAATCTTTATAATTGTTTTTTATTAACACAAGAAACATTTTTTTCACCAAGAAATAGGTATATCAGAAAATGTCTATAAAAAACTCAAAATTCTGATCCTCTTCGTCAAAAGAAAGAGATATGAGTCAAATCAATGTCTATTATCAATATTCTTCCAACTGACGAGACAATTTCGGCCCACACTAATATCCGTGTGGGGCTCAGATGTAACTTCTTTTTCTTTTCATTCGGAAATTTTTCTTTACATAAGGAATATCTGAGTAAATAGTCATGATTTGAACTCAATATCTCTTTTTTGACCGAGAGGATCAGATATTGAGGTTTTTATAGACATTTCTGATATACCTATTCTGGTGAAAATGTTTAAAAATAATAAAATAAGATTATTTAAATTCCTTAATGACTGTAAACGTTTTAAGCTATGTCATCATACTATGCATTAAATTCAATTAATTAAATAATTTAATGACTTGTGCTTATTAATGTTTGACATCGTAATCTTCATCGTGAAATTGAATACATCTTTATATTATTAGATTTTTTACTGGTAAATATTACATACATACTATTTGCCGGTTCCTGCTCAAAAATCTCCGTCTCTCTCAATATTTAATAACAGAAGGTTTTCTACATATGTAGACTGATACAGACTGTGCCGTCTACGTGAACATATTTACTCTTCCATCTCTTGCAATGACTGAAATAATTCACTTAAAAGATATATATATTATTTATTTATATAATATATTATTATTATATATATATTATTATTTATATATAACAATGAAGTTATTTCTACAAAAATGTGTTTTCAGATAGGATTTGAAACAGTAAAGCAGTAAGGACATACACCATAGCTGGGGTGAGGGGAGGGCCCCCTCTGGGACGCTCGCGCTACTGCTATTGAGTTATAGCATTATGGTACGATAAAAAACAAGAATTTTATTTAAAAAGTGGAGCTTTTATAAATAAAAAATTTAAAATGTTTTTTTCAAAACATATAATGGTTAATTTTAGTGTGGAACGGGTTATTTGAAAAGAAAATACAAAATGGTGTTATCACTTTATTAAAAGTTTACACTAAAGTCCAATATTGCGCTTTCGGGAGTACTTGGCGGTTTCGCGACAGGACGCGCCTTCACGTCACGTTACCCCTCTGGTAGAGAGAGAGAGTTGAAAACATCTTCATGAATACGCACTCTGTGACTTTTCTTAGGACTCTAGCCTCAGCACCGATCGGCCTCAGGCTCCAGCACTGGTTCATACAAAGGCTAGCTGCTCCTCCATATGAGATTTCTTTCATCTCTTCTTATTTCCTCTCCCTCTTTATCTATTAAGCCAGCCATGTTTCTTTTCTTTTTCAGTTAGGGGGTCCTCAGGCTCATTTGAGAGCTCTGAAAACCCGAAAACTGAGATCTACATCATATAAAACATAATATAAAGACCAATATCAGGGTGTTAAAGGAAATGTTTACTAACACTTTCGCGCGAACGTCGACTCATTTGGCTGGTTTACTTTACTTCGATACTCTAATTTCATTCACCATCTCTCTACACCACCAATTTCATTTACGCAATGACATTTTTAATTTTAGGGTTCGCCTTACTATTGGACTGGTAGTAGCAGTATGAACATCGTATGAGGGTGACACACAAGCAGGCAGGGTATCAATATACAACTTTGTGAAGGAAACTATTCTTGACATCCTAAGAGCATTTTTATAATTTAAGGGGGCTAATCCTTCTTCAAGGGGATTTGCACTTTAACTCGTCTACGCGAGGATAACCATACTATAGTAATGCGAATTTCCCCGATACGATATATAGAACACAAGAATGAAAAATTGACCTACGTCTTTATTGAGTCATCTTATTATATATATATTATATTATATATTATATATATATATATATATATATATTATATATCTTTATTAAATAAGGCTATATGCTACTAATTGTATATATATATATTATATATATCATATTATTATATATTATATATTATATATATATAAATATATATATTATTTATATATATATATATATATATATATATATATATTTATATATATATATATATATATTATATTTATATATAATATTATATTATATATATATATATATATATATATTATATATATTATATATTAATATATTATATTATATATATATATATTATATATATTATATTATATATATATATATTTATATATATATTATATATTATAATTATATATAATATATTATATATTATATATTATATATATATATATCCCCAAATCAATTTCAGCAGCTTATTTTCAATCTAGCCAATGCCATATCCAACTTTGGGGATTCAGCTCCCCCCTAAAAAGGGGTCCTAAGCAGGGTTGGTTGGAAAAACCCGGGGTCGGACCAAAAAACCCAGTTCAGCGGGTTTTTAGTTTTTTGTAGGGCTTTTTTATAATTTCTATTTTTGAGGAAAAACTAAAATGAACAATAATTGAATTTGTCTTTTGTAATGTCATTTTAGTATTATTTGACAAATATATTGTTAATAATAGGTATAAAATTTACAAATTGGACATATAATTTGGTAACAGACATTGTCCAATTCCCACTGCTGAATGAATGTCGTTGCCTAATTGGTAAAACTTGTAAAGGTAAATGGCATTGCTATTGTTACAGGTTATTGATAGTAATGACACAAGAGGACTATCTTAAGCAAAATAATTAAGTAATATATTTCAATTTATATTATTTAAGCTTTGAACATTGTTGTGATCATAATCTGAGTCTCTGGGAAACTTGTTAAGTTAGCTACAATAGTTTAGTAGTTGTTCCTAGAAACTATCAGGCTTGCACGCAGTACTCCGCCAAGGGCTTCATCAACCCACCAGGTCTGTTTTTGGTAACGGTAAAATCGGGAGATTTGAAAAAAATACAGTATATGAAAATAGTCACTTTGTTTAAAAAAATGAGTAAGGCACACTAGAAAATTTAGAGATTTTTAATATATAATATATATATTATATATATATTTATAATAATTTTTTATATATATATATATATTATTATATATATAATATATATTATATATATTATATATATATATATATTAATATTATTATTATATAAATATTATATATATTATATATATTATTATATATATATATATTTATATATATTATATATATATATATATATATATATATATATATACTTATATATATATAATATATTCAATATAATTGAATATATAGTATATATATATATTATATATATTATATATAATAATATTAAATTATATTATATATATATATATATTATATAATTATAATATATATATATATATATATATATATATATTATATATATATATTATATATATATATATATATATATTATATATATATATATATATATATATATAATCTCTGATTTTCTAGTGTGCCTTACACATTTTTTTAACAAAGTGACTATTTTCATAACTTAGAAACCTTGCATTTAGTCCTTGATCTTAATTATTTATATATATGAGGAAAATAGTGGCCCTAGCATGAACCCTGTGCGAAGACTCTTCATATTTCCATGAATAACATCATTTCCATTTAGTTGTGGCCACTGTTTTCTATATATATATTATATATATATATATATATATATATTATACTATATATTATATATATAATATATTATATATTATATATATATATAATTATATATAGAAATAAATATTTAGAATAAATGGAAATAAGTTTATCATGGGAAATAGTGAGAGTGCTGTCGCACAGGGTTAGTGCTGGGGCCACTATTGTTTCCTCATATATATATAGATTAGACCAAGACTTAAATGCAAGATTAAGTTTCAGATGATACAGCGGCTACTCAGTTAGGAATAGTGAAGGATGTATAAGATTCAAAATGATCTTAAACTTCTTGATTGGGCAGATAAGTGGCCCATAAATTTTATAGTAAAGCGTAAGGTTCTTCCAAGGTTACTAAATAAAAGTTTAAGCTACAATATGAATTGGATTGAGTTGAGTCTGTGGACCAAGAAAAAGATTTTGGTATGATTATAAGCAATTTGAATGTAGCTAATCATTGTTTGGAAGCACGGAATAAAGCTAATAGCTGGGCATAATAAATTGCAATGTTTTTATAAGAGCAAAGAAGTTTATAAGTAAATGTATAGTACCCATGTTAGGAGAGTATTGTGGCACAAGTTTGGGCCCTTATTTAAAGAAAGACGTTAGATATGCTGTAGAGAGTGCAACATAGGCCAACAAGTATGATTTCTGGGTTTGAGGGTAAGAGCTATGAGGAAATGCTGAAGAAATTAGGAATGTTTTCTGTAGAAAGTTGATTTCTCAGAGGGGACATGATACAAGTCTACAAAATATTTACATTTATTGATAATAGGAGACCAATATTCTTCATTAGCAGGCACGGACGGGAGACAGGGAAACATAAGTAAGAATATTAAGAAGGAAAGCATGCATCTGTTTATAAGACGCATTCAATTCGTAACTAGGATTGTTAATTTGAAGGATTTTGCCACAGAGGTTGTTGAGTGCGACTGATTCAATATTTAAGAAGGATTGGATAGGTATATGATGGATTGGGTATCATGTAGCATACTTTGATTAAGCCAAATTGTTGAGTTTTAGCTATATTAGTTATTAATTTTAAACTGCATGTTACTATAAAGTGATTAAAGTTTGTTGTGTGCTTAGCATGTACTTTATCTTTAGTTTTAGTTCTTTTAGTTGTAAACTTTGTGTGTACTATGTAGTTATTGTCAAGCTCTTTGGGTGCTTTGTGGATTTGCATGGGTCATGTTTTAGACTTTGTGTATACTATGTAGTTTGTGGATTTGTCGCATTCGCGTATGGTTGTATGATGTGATGCGCTCTCGAGATAGGGTATGTTGTATTTGTATCGCGTTCTATGTTCTAAATATATATTGAATTGAAGATGTCTAGATTAAGTATGATGTATCACTCGCATGATAGTGTGCTGAAGAGTGCTTATTGTGCTTGAGTTGGCTATATGTGGACACGCACACAGGACGTATTTTAATATATATATAACTCTTGTTGGAGCCGGCGATGGATCTGATCTCTCTCACACTCGGAATGTAGAGTTCTTCGGTGATGATTGCTGTTCACCCGATGTGTAGTACCACTATTCCAAATATTATAATGAGGTATATGAGAAACTCTGAATATGCACTATTCTCACTATAATGAACTAATTAATGCTGTTATTATTGGCCATAATAATTTGTTTAATATCTCTCAATTGTTGAAATAATAGCTAAATTTAAAGAAAAAACATTGCCTGTTTTTTTTTTCTTTTTTGGAGAGTTTTTAATGGCCAATTGGTCCTTGGGGGTTAATTTGTCTAGACGATTTACCTATAGATGGTAATATCAAATTTGAGGGGGTAAGAGGTCCTCTAGACCGTTTCTAGGGAACATTCTTAAGCTAAGGTTTGCTATGGTCGTCAAAAAGGCTTTCCAACTACTATATTATAATAATATATATAATATATTTATATTATATATTATATTATCTATATTTATATCGTATATATATATATAATTATATATATTATATATATTAATTATATTTATATATATATTATATATATTATTAAATATTAGTATATACTATATAGTATTCGTGCAGTGCAGTCGTGTTGATGAGTATGGTTATAGTGGGAATATAGTACTACATGCGGGGCATATATACTCATAATACGCTATAGGTAGGATATAATATATTTATAATATATATCTATTATATTATATATATATTTTTATATATCATTAACAGAGCATAAAATAACGAAACTAAAATTCGATCAATCAAAGTATCATTCAATCAATGTAAATAGCAAATATATTTGATTTGCCATGATATTATTTCGAAAAAAACGTAAATAAATTGATAATTATAACTTTTAAATTAAATTTTAATCTTTAAACCAGGCTCATGAATTTAAATTAATACATAACTGTAAAGAAATGGAACTACTTCATATCGCGTACGAATTACTGATTTGCGACCCAACAATTGAATTTATATACAAGGCCTCCAAAACGCAGGTTTTCATTTAATTTGTATCAAAAATGGATGCTATGATTCGTCTTTATATACAAGTGTGTATTGTTGCGCCGTAGCTGCCATCTTTCTTTCATGTAAATTATTTAATCTTGCATATTCTGGTGTAAATGTCTTTATAAAAATAGTGAAAATAGACTATTACCACATATTCAACTGTTTCAGACGTGTTAACTGTGTTTCATACAGTATAATAAATAAAAAATATATATATTTTTGGAAAAAATAGGCCTTATAATGGCAATATACTCGCATACTTTGTGTTTCATTATTTCTGTACCAAAATATTTTTACGGATTTGTTTATCTCTCCCAAGTTTATTCATTATGTAGTTGTTTTACAATGTTGTGTCATTAGAACAATAAAATAACAGCAGTAGAAGCCTTGGCTATCAGGATTGTCTCATGTCAGCTTAATGAATCTATCACAACAATGCTCATGCAAATCCAAAGCACCCTAGGGCTTGATAACTTACATAGTATACATGCCATAATTTTAAAAGCAATTAGTTTGTTTCCCTTACTTCAAGTCTAGGGTTAATATCATTTTCCACAAATAATTTGTGGCAATTACCAAGAAAATTCTGCAATTTCTGATAGCATTCAGCCATACCTAACTTATCTTTTGGTCAGTAAACTTATGGTATATTTATATATATATATATTATATATATATATATATTTATATATATATTATATATAATATATATATATATATATATATAACATGATTAGTCACGTGATATATGTGTGTAGAATGTGTTTGTATTTGTATGTGGTTAAGGAAATTTATTATTGGCGCAGATCGAATAGTGCATGTAACTAAAAAACTATAACCTACAGGAAAATTAATAACATTTTTGATTTCAGGAAGTAATTTCATCGAGAATTAAAAATTTTCTTATTTTAATTCTCAGATTAATATTTTAATATTGTTATTTAGACCTGGAATAGTGCACGCTCTGATTGACTTGAAACCTGCATTAGTCTCGAGAGCAAAAGTTGCAAAATACCATTTTACGGTTTGGAGAAAATATTATTTTTTATATCCTTTTTAGGGGGTTCGTGCCGACGGAGGGGGAAAAGTCCTGCCGTCATTTTTTTTTTTTTTTTTTCTTTTTTTCTTCTCTTTTTTTTCCTTTCTTTTTTTTTTTTTTTTTTTTTTTTTTTTTTTTTTTTTTTTTTTTTTTTTGTTATTTTGTATCATATCTATTTAAATATTTGTATTTTGATGCAGGTACGTCTATCCTCATTCTTGTTTACCCTGGGTATTCTTTCTGTTTTAAAAAAAAATTCAACAGTGGCACTTTGCGTCGCTCATTGGAGTAAGCGCGATCTTCGGAATTTTGAAAACTGTAATAGCTTCAAATTTTAACATGTAAAATTTTTAATGCATTTTTCTTTAATTTTTTTTTAATTGAGAAGAATTTTCTGATTAAAATGATATTTATTTTCGTTTAACTGTTATAGTTTTCTAGTTACATGCCTGACCTTTTCGGGATGCTATATATTAGTATTGAATATATATAATATTATTTTACATTTATATATATTATATAATTTATATATATATATATATTTTTATTATATATATATATAAGTTATTATATATATTATACTATATATATATATATATTAGTTGGTGTCTCAGGGCAGGGCAAAGGCAATCGTCCTGGCCACTTTAAGGGTTCGCGCGCAAGCGAGGTATGTTTTTACGCAATAAGGTAAAATGTTTACCAGAGGGTTGTCACCCCCGTTTTATAAAAATCACAGGATTACTCTAAAACATAAAATAATGAAGTGAGAAAATTGTTGCTCTGTTAGAAAAAAACTAAGCCTCTCAAAGTTTGTTAAAATCCCTAAAAAATAAAAAGGTAAATAAAAAGATATATTACTCTTTAAAAAAATATAATGAAGAATAGTGAAAATGAAAATCAGCAGTCTCTTTAGGAAAAAGTTATAGCTTCTCAAAGTTAAAAGTTTCCCATAGCTTTCTTATAAAAAAATTAGTGGACTCATGCTCTTTTTAGGGCATCTAGTTTCAGGGTTATGATAAGATTTGTTAATTCTACTTAGATTTTCTCTGTGTATCTAACAAAACTTATCATAATTTGACTTAGGGGACCTGAAATGAGACTACTGGATGTATCATATTGAGACTCCTATGGGAGTTTTAACAAGTTTTAAGAGGCTGTAGCTTATTTTCCTAAGAGAGCGACGATTTTCGTTTTCCTTATTCTTCCATTTTGCTTTTTTTTAGAGTATATCATGTGATTTTCAAAATTGGGGGTGACAGCCCTCTGGGCAAAAAGCATATATTATTTATATTATATATATATATATATATAAATAGATATAGTTTATTATATATTATATATAATATATCTATGTATATATTATTATTATTATATATATATACGTTATATATATATATATATATATATTATATATATATTTATATATATATATAATATAATATCTATATTATATATATATATATATATATATATATATATATTATATATATATATATATATAGTATATATATATATATATATTCTTTTGCATTTAACTATATTTTACGTACGTATAAAATTGATTTTATATTTAACAACGTACTTGAAAAATTCATAATTTTAGAAAAAAATTGATTTTAACAATGGTAAAAAAATATAGCTTACACATGTTATTTTCGACCCAAATTAATTTTATAATATCTTTAACAGTTATATTACCTTTCAGTATTAATATCAATACTACTGTTCAATCTAAAGTCCCATAATTTACAAAATTACTCATTTTACCCCAAATTTTTTTTTTGACAATTGGCATTTTTCAAATTTTGCTAGAAATATGTGTTTCTTTAGCATTTTTTATATTTTCGTTATGCTATAACATTTACAAAGCTTAAATTTGAAATAATATTTAAACTGGGTCTAACTTAAATATCTATTTTTTGCCACTTAACAAAAAAAAAATATCTTCAAAAAAATTAAACCCCCATTTTACCGGTATATATATAATGTAAGTTTAATACTTTATTACTTTGTGTATGTTTTTTATGAAAAACTGCCTAGGACACGCAAGCCAGGCTGTCATTGGCGCCTGGGCGCCGGAAGCCTAGAGCCGCGCTTGTATATAATATATATATATATATATATATATTATATTATTATATTATATTTATATATATATTTAGCTTATCTAGTATATAGGATAATAGTATAGTATATATATTTATATATATATATTTAATATTATATTTATATATAATATATATAGTCGACAGGATAAAAAAATCTTTCTTGTTTCTCTCCTCATACACTTGACATATAGAAATGCTATGGCATACATGTTTTTGAGGTTGGTATTAGTGAAGGTATGGAATAGGTATTAAAATTTTTTTTTTTCTAAAATTCAAAACAGATTTTTTTTTTACCCCATTTGAAGATCTAAAATGGGGTAAAAAAAAACATGGGGTAAAAAACAAAACATGGGGTAAAAAACAAAAATGGGGTAAAAAAATTACTTTCTAAGCTACTTTAGCTACTTTCAATGCTTCTAGTTTTCTGAGTGCTCATGTAATTCCGGTCAAAAATTTTCCGACTCGACTCACGCCTCTTCAAAATTTACGACTCGACCTCTTCAAAATTACTGACTCCACTCGACCTTTTGAAAATTGCCGACTCCGACTCACTCTTTTGAAAATTATGACTCTTGAAATTACGACTGCTGCTGCACCTCTTCAAAATTACGACTCCGTCTCTTCAAAACTACCGACTCCGACTCACAACCCTGGTCGCTTCATGAGCATTTTTCTCCCTACCCCCTTTGTTCTAGCCTCGTCATATTCAGCTACTTTCATTAGCTACTTTCAACTTTTATGCACTTTATAATACACATCCATGTTAAAACAAGAACTTTTTTTTTTTACCTTTTGGAAAAGTTTATTTTCTGCTACTGGGAAAGGTTTATTTTCACGTATTTCAATATTTTCAAAACAAATTTTACTTTGCCCTATTTTCTATCACATGTAGTAATACAAATAAAAAAATTTAAAAAATGTATACTAATGAAATGGTAGCAAAAGTTGTAAAAATGGTAAAAAAGTTTTGCAGCCATTTTTTAACTGGGGTTCGACATTTGTTATCGCTGATTATTGTCAATTTAGAGCAGCCCATTTTCTTTTGGCATTTTTTATAGATAATAAAGACGGCTAACAGAATAGCCCATAAAATTCAAAAAAATATTTTCAGGAAAGGGGGGAGGGGTTTTGTTTTTTTTTACCCCACCAACCTCAAACTTTTTTTACCCCGTCTGACATATAATTATATGTCTTTAAAAGATAAATAATTCGGAATATAAACTATTATTTTTTGTTTATATATATAGTATATAGTAATATATTATTATATATAATAATATATATATATTATATATATAATTATATATAATATATTATTATATATCGGAACATGGTCAAACATCTAGGTTGTCTACATTTATGGCAACGTAGATCCATCTAAGTTTTGTTTAGGTATGTAGCATTGGTATAGGTAGGTCTTGGTTTAGTACCTTGCTAGTTCAGGGTTATGATAAGTTTTTGTTAAGTATACACATAAGTAACGCTGTGTTGCTTAAACAAATTTTCATATTTGAATTAATAGAACTTAAACCGAGGACTAAACCTATATGGATTGTCTATCTGTAGACTCTACTACCTTAGATAGGTTGTTGCAATACATTATAGACGCTAATCTAGAATTGTTTGGACAGACTTCTAAATTGATATATTTAGGTAAGCTATAGATATTTTGGTACATTATTAATTTAATGTTATAGGCCTTAAAAAATTTACATATAATGTTTATTTAAGTATTTGTCATTTCCAGTATTCTCAAAAAATTATGAAAATTGGGTAAGAAAAGCAAAGTGTGATTTTAAGAACCGTGGAGTTGAGTTCATATTTAAATGATATATGCCAGCAGTGTAAAAAATATTCTTAATTGCTCGCATTAATTAGAATTATATGTTTGTTAGAGCAAAGTTTATTGATTAAAATTATAAGGTGAAGGAGTTAAAGAATTATTAAAGCTTAGGGAATGAATTTCGTCCAATCAGTAAGGCAGAGAAAGGCAGAAATAATATCATAAGACCAACAAGTTTTTAAAGTAAGATAAAACCTACAGGTTCAGATATGGTATTGGTTAATATTTTCAATGCTTATTTTGCATCAGTGTTTACTGAGGAAAGATTGGATAATATTATAGACTAATAGTTTGAGTAGGCTTATAATAAGCAAGCTTACAGAATTGGAAATTCAGTTGAAAGAAATTAAACCTTTAGTAGACCACAATGACATAGATAAAGCTCCTGATGTTCTAGATAGTGGAATTCTAAAGGAAGGTAGTAGTAGTACATCAAAGGATATTTGATTCCATTGTTAGGATTGTATGAAGTTGAGAAATTTGCTGTGATTGACTATGTATGCTGTTCTAATTCATCTAAAGGGTGCATTTATTTTGTGATTTCTAGAATTATTAATGTAATTAAATTCAATTCACATATGCACGCTTACAATATTGAATCTCCCTTAAAAGGTACAAGGAGTGAGTATGATTATAAAATATTGTTTTTAAATGACTCAAAATATTGGCAATTATTAGCAGCATATCAGATTAGAGGTTTGTGGTATGTAACACTTAAAAGAAGCATAAAGTTTGACCTCAATCTAATATCCTGAATTTATGTTTTTTGAAATTAATTTGGCCTACTGGAGCTTGTACTGTAGCTTATATATATATTATTTATATATTATATATATATATATTATATATATATATTAATATAGTATATATATATATATATCTTGTACTCTATTTATATATATATATATATATATATATATATATATATATATTTAGCACTTTTTTAACTACTACTATGGCATTTTTATTTAATTATAAAAATCATACCAAAAAAATAAAAAATCCAAATGAAGAGGATGTTAAACTCTTGTTTAAAATTAAAAATGCAAATATTTTTATTCAATATTTTGATAATGAATTTCAATCATATGTAGATTGTGATTGGAATGATGTTGAACATGTTGAATCAAAGCTTTTCAGAATATGTGAAGAGGAAGAGGAAGATTCAGATAGTACGATAAAAGTAGCAGAAAATAAATCGAGTATAAATCTACAAGTTTCTATGACTGATTATAACAGTATATCTTTGAATGATAATGAAAATAATGAAAAATATTTGAAAAATGAAGAAGAAAAAAACAATTCATTGCTTCATAGTGCCAATTTTGATTATGGATCAGTGGATGACGATGCTTCATATTGTAATTCAAAAAGAGTTTGTGATCCTGAAAAAAATAATGAAGTAATAAAAAATGATGTAGCATGCAGTGAAACATTGGAGCGTCAGAATGCAATGACGTCAAATGATGCATTTTGTAAAACTATTCAGTCTCAGTCTTCTGAGAAAGTAGTTTTCATTGAAAATCAGTCAAATAATGTGTACACTACATATCAGTTGCCTCACATTCATGAAAATTCTCTTCTAGCCAGTCAACAATTATTAAATAAATCATTGAAAGTCAGTTCTTGACAAAATATATGAACAGCTTTTCAAAAGAATATAAGGTAGTACCAATTTGTAAATCATTTTTCTATTTTAAAATTACTTGCTAAAAAATTTGCTTGGAATGAATTATTTTTATAATATACTTAAAACAATTATATAAATTAATATGAACAACAGATGTTTCAGGTTGTAGTGTTTTTCCATATTATAACAATTACCCACCCTCCCACATCTACTATTCACAAAATATAATATAAATTGTTTAGAGAATAAAGTTTCTTACATTCAAAATATTTATGAAAGGTGGTTTGTAAGTTTTGGGTAAATTATTTTTAAGTATTACTATACGAAAGTTCCATATTATTCTCTTTCCAAATTAAGTGTAGAGGTGCGCAGCATACACCGGAATAGAAAAATAGGAACTAACGTAGTTTGAGAGAAAGAAAAGGCCCGCCCCTTTACGTCTCCATAATCTCTTGAGTGAGAATCATCGCAGTCAGAAAAAAATCACACTAAGGCTTCATGAGACCTCGACGGAATTTCAGTGGCATCTCGTCAACCATAAAAACCTCGACATTCATTCTTAAAATGCACCTTTCTTCTCGCCTCTGAAAAAAACACATTTCTTTCCTTCAGACATTCCTCTACCGCTTCCAGACGGACGATTCCCAGCACACTTACCAATCGACTAACATCCATCCTTTTTCAATGACCAACATTTCTCTCTAACTGTCGTTTTATTTTTCAAGTAGCACTTTCTTCAACCACCGATCCTATGCGATGCATTCTCTTTTATCATTTTGCTCACCTAACAGCTCTAGGTTGTCCATCGAGAAGTCATTTATAGAGGTTTATACTTTTTGATTCCATACAAGTTTCTACTATACATTAGACAGGTTAGGCACATACCATACGTGCAAAACCTAGCGCACTCCAGACTTAGTTTCTTACATCCACAAGGAGCTTAATTTGCACGCCACCTTCTACAATTGCACATTTTCTACACTTCTGCACCATCCATTCCTTTTCATTTTGACATATACAAATATTTAAACTCAAATACTTGTTGCATCATCCACATGATTCACACTCATGGAGGTCCTCACTCACTCAAATAACCTTGCTCTTTAGCTACATTTACTTATCATCCCTCTTTTATACATCCTGGATAACTTCTTACCAATCCTTCAAACTCTTTTCGATCCGCATGCCCACAAAAACATTATTATTATTATTATTATTATTATTATTTTTAATATTATATATTATATATAATATATAATATAATTAATATACTATATATTTTATTTATATTAATTTATATATAATATTATATATATATATATAGTATATATATATATATTTATATATATATATATTTATAAGTATATTATATATATTATATATATCTAGTAGGCGTTGTTTGGAGATGAAAGACTGCTGAAAAAGACGTATAAAGTGTATAAAGAAAAAGTTGAAAAATTTTCAAATGTCATATTCGCTGAATATGAAAATTCAAGAAGTAAATTTAAGTCTTCATTAGAGAAATGTTCGGGTAAGCATTAATAATTTTTATAATTGTTTCATAATATTTTTAAATTTTTTTTTCTTTAACCGAACCACATAATGGTAGAAAAACTAGAAGACACAATAGACACAAAGGTTTTTTTTTGTAGGAAGTTAAAAAAATATTACAGTAGCCGAATATTTTACGTTTTGATTGGTATGTATCCAGTTATGATAGCTAATTTGATCCTTGGTAAATTCAAATGGAGTAAGTCTTCGCTAGGGTTTTATATGAGGGTATATGTTGTTACCGATGTTAATATATGGTAGTGAAACTTTGGTGTAAAATAGATATAAAGGGGCAGTCTGTTCAGATGAACAGTCTTAGGGGTGTGAGAAGAATTGATAAAATGATGATTGAACGTTTTGGGGAGTTGTGTGGTGTGAAGAAGGGCGTAATTGACAGAATAAACGAGAGTATATTATTAAGATGGTTTGGACATACGAAAAAGATGGATGATAGTCGGTTGGTTAAGAGGATGTATAGTGGTAAGTGTGCTGGGAATCGACCAGTTGGGAGACCGAAGAAAAGGTGTATTGAATCAGTGGTGAGTTTGACAGAGGTGGCAAAAAAAAGTGCATAATAGGAGTGAATAGCTGGGTTTTGTGAGGGAGTGTGATTGTGGGACTCCTGGCCCAAGGAATTAACATTAAATTGACGGGATACCACAGTGAGAGTCAGTCGCAGTCTTGTGAAGCCCTTGCTTAGATTTTTTTTATTGTGATGAGCTGACCTCAAACTTAAGGGTATAAGGGGACGGTAGGGAGAGGCTTTCCTTTAGACTTGCGTCATGTTCATCTACTGCTTTTCTGTTTCCGGTGTGTGTGTTGCACACCTCACTCCCAATTTGGGTAAAGGAGGTAGATGCTTTATATATATATATATATATATATATATATATATATATATATATATATATAAATTGTAATATATATCCTTTAAATATACATATATATATATATATATATATATATATATAATATATCTATTATATATATATATATCTATATATATATTATATATATATATATATATAATATATATAATATATATATATATATATTATAGTATGTAGATCTTTTATATATATATATATATATATATATATAAATAAACATACAGAAATTGTATCTCTTGAAAATAGCCAAGAAAGTCGTTTGGCGAAACTTGCAGCTCATGTGGCCATATTACTTGCAGAAGATGCTAAATGGATTGTAGATAATGAGGTATTATTATTATTATTATTATTATTATTATTATTATTATTATTATTATTATTATTATTATTATTATTATTATTATTATTATTATTATTATTATTTGTATTTCCGAGGGAGAGCCTGGAGGTAGAGGCTGGGGTGATGCCCCTATCCCTGCGGAGGGAGCAGCTCATGTGCTCGCTGTTCATCCGTCTTCAGGTTCCTACTTCGTCGGCCTTGACACCTATATTAGAGCTCGTCCGTCACAACCAAAAATTATTGGCCGTTTACTGGGGTTGTTACTTCCATCTTCGCTTTCCTCGACCTTCCTCAATATTATTTTACCTTCCTGCAATATTATTTTACCTCTACCCATTCACAGTGGGTTTATCCGCCTCCTGCTCTCTGCAGTGGGATCCAGTCTTTGTGTAAGTCGGAGGCATACCCGGTGCAGTTGAGGGATTCTTTTGTGTCTCACGCGGAGGTCCATAGCGACTCTATGGCGGTTTACACCGATAGTTCCAAGACGGAGGAAGGGGTGGGAGCTTCAGTTGTTTCCGGACATCACTGTCTCCCACACCAAACCACCATATTTGTCTGTTTTTTCAGCTGAACTGATAGCAATTTCCATGGCGGTGAACAGGATCAGTACCTTGGCCCGCGGGGGTAACTATACCATCTTTTCAGATTCTCGGAGCGCTCTCCAGTCGTTGCTTGACCGGTCAACCCGTAACTCTTTGGTCTGTACCATTCAACAGTCCCTCTGCTTGTTACCTGCGCAGAACCACAACATTGAGTTCTGTTGGGTTCCCTCCCAAGTGGGTGTTCCTGGTAACGAACAGGCCGATGGGGAAGCCAAAAGGGCAGCCGCACACGGGATGTCGTACACGGGGTGTTGTGTGCCCAATACCTTCCTCCTGCTGTGCGCCTGGGCCATTTCCCTGCTACAGATTTCTCCATCTCTTTGCGTCGGGGCTTCCTCTCTGGCTGGCAGTCGTGTTGGGCGGAGGATGCTCGTGGTGCCAAGCTTCGGAATGTCAAACCCGTCCTTGGCCGGTGGTCTTCATCAAGTAGGAGGAGTTGCCTCCTGGAGATGGTCCTTGCTCGATTGCGTCTGGGTCATACAAATCTCACCCATGGATTTCTTATGTCGCGGGGAGAACCCCCGATCTGCCCATTTTGCTCCTCCAGTTCTCTCACAGTCGTTCATCTCTTTGTGGATTGCGTTGCCATCTCAACCCTTAGAAGCAAGTTCTTTCCTGACATGCTAACTATACCTCTTCAGCATCGCCTTCAGCACATCTTATCCGAATCATCTCATTTTCGTAGTGATCGCATTTTTTGCCTTCCTATTGGAGCTGAACATCTTGTGTAAGATCTAACCATCTCAGCCTTGTTCCTCTTTCGTTTCGTTTGGGATTTCCCCTGTCGTTAGCTTGCTAACACGGTCTAGCAGCATTCTTGTGTGCTGTGGAGATCCCTGTACATCCACTCTAAAAAAAAAAAAAAATTAAGGTATTATTATTATTATTATTATTTTATTATTATTATTATTATTATTATTATTATTATTATTATTATTATTATTATTATTAATCAATTATTATTAATTATTATTATTATTATTATTATTATTATTATATTATATTGTACTTTTTTTATTTTTCTTCATGTGGTTCTTATTTTCATTTTTATTATTTATTTATCCCGTTCATCTTACCCGTCCGTTCTCCAGTTTGTCCCTTCTCCTTTTTTTGTGCGTACTACCCTACGTTCTCCTGATCTCTTTTCTGAGAGTCTTCCCAATCTCCTCCTGAATCATGCTGGCTATCGAGCTGTTGTCTCTGTGTGCATCACACGCTCATCTTGCCTTCTTTCCTCTATGGATGAGGGTACAGGTCAAAAACCGGTTATTCTTGCTTTTCTCCGGACCGCCAATTGTTGAGGACCCGAACCTTGCCTAACTTCTGAGGAGGCTTTCATGCACTTGGTTGTATAATCTTAGGGAATGGACGCGGAGTTTCGGGGGGGCTTTTCCGATTCCACACCCATGGCCCACCCTACGGGTGGAGTTTCAAGTAGTAAGGTATTATGCTTACGGTTACGCTTCCGGAATATATGTTTATATTCATCATTTGTGTTTATTTATTACGGAGCTGATGTATACTAGGAGAATCTTCATTAGTAAAAATAAAAAGACAAATGCTATAAACAATGGCGGAATTCACCATCTGTTAAACTCCAACCCGATCCCTTCCTGGCCAATTATCCACCAGTGACCAATAGGGGCTTTGAGCCCTTATTGATGAAATGGTAGGTACTCCAACTATTGTTTCCGATGCATGTTACGCATCCAACCCCATCTACGGACGATAAAAAAAGTTTGTTTTGATTATATATATATATATATATATATATATATATATATATATATATATATATATATATATATATATATATATATATATATATATATATATATATATATATATATATAATATATATATATTTTATATATATATATATATATATATATATATATATATATATATATATATATTAGAATAATGAATAGGGATGGTGTTTTTGTAACTGATGAAATGGATGTGAGGGGAGTGTGGAAAGAACACTTCGAAAATCTACATAATATTGGCAGTAATGAAGAGGTGATAGTGAATGTGTGGTGGGTTTGATGGTGGCAATGAAGGAATAGGTATTTGGGGAGAAGGTTAAATTAAGGCAAGGGGAGGTAATGGGCAGAGTGAGAAAGTTGAAAAATGGTAAATCTGCAGGTATAGATGAAATTACTGGTGAAATGATCAAGAACGGAGGCGAGATGATGATTGATTAGATTTGGAGGTTGTGTAATAAAACGTTTATGGAGGGTATAGTTCCAAGGGATTGGAGGAGAGCTGTAATAGTACCCTTATATAAGGGTAAGGGAGATAAGGGGAACGTAGAAATTTGGGGAATAAGTTATTGGAGTATTGTAGGGAAGATATATGCTGGTATTTTGATCGAAAGAGTGCGTCGAGTGACTGAAGGACTGATTGGTGAAGAACAAAGTGCGTTTAGGAGTGGTAGAGGATGTGTGGATCAAATCCGATGCTTTTGGCGCACCTTACTCCCAATCTTGGAAAAAAAGGTAGATAAAGAAAGAAAGAAAAAGAAATATATATATATATATATATATATATATATATATATATATATATATATATATATATATATATATATATATATATATATATATATATATATATATATAATATATATATTATAATATATATTATATATAAATACTAAAATAAACAGACTAATAAAAAAGAAAATATATATATATATATATATATATATTATATATATATATATATATATATATATATATATATATATATATAATAATATATATATTTTATATTATATATATTATATTAATATATATATATATATATTTTTTTTTTTTTTTTTTTTTTTTTTTTTTTAAAATAAAGAAATTTTTCGCTCAAAGATAAGGACAGCTCCAGCATTAGTCTACAGTGGAGGAAATGTTTCCCTTTACATCGATGGCAACATCTACTTAAATAAAATATCTCCCTTAAATGCTACATATTTGTGGTTATCATCATTTTACATCTTTAATATTGATGTACCTAAGGAAATTGATTGTACATTTAAGTTATTGATATATATAATATTTGGGATTAATAATCCCAAATTTAATATGGCGCAAGCCAAAGTTAGTAAGCTCTGGTTTGAATATAAATTTAAAAGTTTGTTTTTATGTTATTTTATTATTATTTTATTATTATTATATATATTAAATATATATAATATATATATTATATATATAATATATATATTATATATATATATATATATATATATATATTAGTATATATATATATATATATATATATAAGGTTTCCTATATTATTTGTACTAATCAGATATTTCATTTTAGTCTTAAAGAAAGATAATTTTTATGTTAAATAAAGGGTTGGGCGTATATAGATCTCCCACATTTTGAATGGATATAAAAATAGAGCCCAAATATCTAGAAAAACAAAGAGTTTTGTTATAATGGGTTTTAAAAATTGTATCAGACAAATGGTCGCCGTTGTTGGCAATACATTGATGGGGTCGTACCCGGAAGTTCTCCATGACTCGAGTGGAATTGTGTTGATTTACTTTTGGATCCTTTCCTTCAAATCTTCAAGAATTCAGGGACGATGTTGGAAACCTTTTCAATTTGGCATCTCAAAAGGAAAAAGTAACAAGAGCTTAAATCTGGCCCCCCCAGGTCTCCCCTTTAAGAGATCAAAGGCCTTGACTTCTTTCTTTGGAAATTCCAAAAGGAAAAGGTTTTCCAACATCGTCGTCGAACTCTTGAGGAATTGAAGGAAAGGATCCAAGAGGAAATCGACGGAATTCACCCTGAGATGACACGGAGAGTCATGGAGAACTTCCAGGAACGATCTATGATCCACCATGTTTAACTGAAAACTTTCATATATATATTTCAAATAAAGTTATTTGCAAGGAATAACATAGTTTTTATTAACCTTTTTTTCTAATTTTTACATTTGTATTTTTAATGTTTAAATGAGTATTTCGTAAATAAGGTATGTTGCTGATTATTTAAAATAAAAGGTGTATTATATATGTATAAACATCATTATACAATATCTCATTGTTAAAAGAAATGACGCTTATTATGTTTGTTCCGTAAAGCATATATCTCTAGTCTATCAAGAATTGCCCCCCCATCCAAAAAAAAAAAAAAAAAAAAAATTGCAATATGTGCCTTTTTTTAATATTTATTGTTCTATTCTATATCTGGTAGCATTGTCATTCCCTTTTAAAAACTATATAAAAGATTGATACCGTATTGTTTATTTGTCAATTCACAATTTTCATTTCTTTGCTAGTGTTAGGCTAAATATGTGCAACAAATTTTATGCAAATTATTTAATGATGAAATCCTTTTATTCTGTGATTTTATTCACTTTAGAAATTTTCTTAATTAACATTATATCATATTGTCAATATTTTCAAATATTATTGCCTTAAAATTAGGGATGTGCCAAAGTATTGGTATTGCCTCCCAAAGGGTATTGGCATTTAGCAAAGGTATTGGTATTAGTCAAAATGTGTCAATATTGTTCAGTTATAAAAATTGTTAAAAAAAAGGGCAAAGTAACAATATGTTAATGCTCTTGAAACTTCCATTCGAGAGGTTTATAAAATATAAGTAATAGGTGGTCTTTTTCATACCTAAAAAAAATTACAATATAACAAATTAATAGGAAGTATTGTTATTTGCTGAAATTCCAGTATTGGCAGTAGCATCAATGAGAGTATTGGTATTGGCCAAATATTCAGTTCTGGCCCATCAATACTTAAAATATTTACAATATGTTTTTATAACATCAAATACGAGAGGTTGTATTATTTTCTTTTTTCATTTTCGTTGTAAGTATGTATCATGAAAATATAATATTTTATATCTTTGCCACCATTATTAATTAGCTTAAAACAATTTCAAATTCTTATGAAAACTAAATACAATAGGTAATATGTTTTACTTTGTCATTATTTACTAATATGGCAAAGTAACACTTATTATACATATATCTATATATAGATATATGTAGGTAATGAGTTTTACTTTGCCATATTAGTAAATAATGACGAAGTAAAGCATATTAACTATTGCATTTAGTTTTCATAAGAATTTGAAATTGTTTTAAGCTAATTAATAATGGTGTCAAAGATATAAAATATTATATTATGTTGATATAAAAAATTATATCTTAACGATATAAAACTTTGATTGAAATGCTTTGATTGAAAATTGATGTAAAATTTTCGCTCCTGAGAGGAACCGGGGGTGATTGGAAAATTTATATCAAGTTGATAGAAATTTTTTTTTCTGTGTAGAACATTAGTTTGAAAGTTTGAGCCTCACGAATTATATTTTATTTTCTTTTTCTTATTAAATAAAAATTATTTAAAGTGTGTGTGTGTGTTTGTGTATTCATTGTACCTAGTTTGTTCATTATTTTCATAAATTTATCGTAAATTTTTTAGTACTTTTACTAATTTCTCGAGAAAACTAACTATATATTTGGATTCAGTGAGTCATGTTTTATAACTGTGCAAATTTTCGTAATCAAATTTGAAATTAAAATTTTGAAATTTCTTTTGAGATTTTATCAAAAATCGTCAAAATAAACAATCGTTAATTAGGTTACTAAAAACTTTCAAACGAAGAAAGTGTTAGGTTTAAGAAATCCAAAAATAAGTTGTGGGTGTGTGTGGAGTGTATGTTCATTTTAAAATTACTCCTCCATGAAATTTGCTAATTAATTAATTAATTAAATACCCTTTCTAAATTAATCCAGACATCAAATAATTAAGTTAAATATATATATATATATATATATATATATACTATATAGTATTATAGTATATTATATATAAATATATATATATATATAATATATATATATATATTATAATTATATATATATATATATATAAATAATATATAGTATAAATATATATATATATATTGGATCATGTCCATTATCTGTAACTAATGTAGCTGAAGTCAATTTTTTTCCCATGACTTACGTTTCGACAAAATGTACAATCAGCGCACATGAGCAAAAAAAGTTTCAACTTTTTTTTCTATACATTTATAAAACTTTATTACAGCATAATTAGTTGTGAATTTGTTTATTGAAACAGTGTTAAGTGAAATAGATTATACACTAATATAAGTTTGGTTAGGTTAAGTATGGTTAAGTTAAGGTACGTTAGGTTACATAGATTTAAACTTTATATATATATAATATATATATTCTATAATATATATATATATATATACTATATATATATATATATTATATATAATATATAATTTTATATGTATGCTATAAATAATAAATATAGATATATTAATATCTATTTTTATGTACATATTTTAGAGATATAATATATATATATATATATAGGCACTACTCCTTTAAAAGGAAGTTAGATAAATAGTCATGATATCGAAATATCTCCGAACCCTATGCGAACCCTACAGTGTTTTTTGTTAGCGCATGCGTCAACAGTATTTAGTAGGACATTTTAGAGTGTTAACATGTCTGTGTCCTATAATTTAT
>JABUQX010010850.1:47500-50000 GCA_015478945.1 Trachelipus rathkii
CTTTCAAATCGCTCAATACCGGCTGTTGCTGATGGGGCGATTTCTTCTTCTTCTTTTTCTGTCAATAGTGGTGTTCCTCAGGGCTCTGTCTTATCTCCTACTTTATTACTACTTTTCATTAATGATTTTCTCACCTGCAAATCTAACTCTGTCCACTCATATACCGATCGATGACTCGACCCTTCATTCTTCAACTCATTTCAATTCTGCTCCCTCTTTTACTTCTAGAATTGTCTCTCGTCTTAAGCTTTTCGATTCTATTCTCGGTGATCTGGATAGAATCTGCCGGTGGGGTCGTCTCAACCTTGTGAAATTCAATTCTTTAAAAACTCAACTTCTGCAAATCTCCTCTCTAAGGATACCTTCTGACTTTCCTATCTCTTTCGACGGTTCTCTCGTTTCTCCTGTTGACAATATAAACATTATTGGCCTTAACATAAACAAAAAAATGTCTTGGAAGCTTCACATCACAACGGTTGCTAGGGCGTCCTCAAAGAAACTGGAAGTTCTGTTTAAACGGCGAGACTTTTTTTATCCTTTTCTCAGTTACTCCAGCTATAAAAGGGCCTCTTCCCCCCTTGTATGGAATACTGCTCTCATATCTGGGGAGGGCTCTGGTTTCACCAGGCTTTTGGGTAGGGTCGAGTCAAAGGCCAAAAGGCTTATAAACTGTTCTGTATTTTCCACTTCCCTTGACCAGCTATCTTTGCGGCGCGATGTTTGTGCTTATCTCTTTTCTATAGGTTCCGCAGCTGAAGGTGATGGAGGGAACTAATCACTCACGTACCACCATCTTTACGTCGCACTCGTAGCAAAAAGTGTGCTGTGTCTGCACATGAGTTTTGTGTTCATATTGGTAACTCCAGGCTAGTTTGCTGCGGTGCTTCCTTCTTTCCTGCCACCTCTGTTCTGTGGAATTATCTTCCATCTTCTGTGTTTTCTTGAGAATTTAATCTCCCTCACTTAAAAACCTGCGTCTGTGCTCATCTGTGTAATCTACGCTAGTTGCTGAACTTCTGAGGCGTACAACACCTCCTCCTTGAACAGGGCTCTTCCCATGAATGGTGGTGACAACTGTAAAAAAAATCAAGCTTATGAAACCTAATTATAAGTTTCTTCACAATCTCATTTTAGTTTTCAACCCTTCTCTTGCCCAGAAGGACATAAAGAGCGCTGTAAATGATTTTCCCAAAGATGCTTTCTTATTGGCATTAAGGATTTGCCTGAAGCTTTCTTATTTCAGAATATCACAAATGTAGGGGCCAACGAAGATTCCTTCCTTATTTTTCTTTTGGCATCACTCAGGAGTGGAAATTTCTCCCTCAGATGCTTGAACCCCTCTTCATCCTTATTCATATATATATATATATATATATATATATATATAAATATATGATACAATATATATATATATATATATATATTTATATATAATATATTATAATATATAATATATAAGTAGTAATAAAGTAGGAGATAAGACAGAGCCCTGAGGAACACCACTATAAAATATATATATATATATATATATATATATATATATATATATATATATATATATATTATATATATATATATATAATATATATATATATATATATATCATATATATATATATATATATAATAAAATTAGGTATGAGACAATGTGTAAGAGGGAGTTTAGGAGGGGTATGGAGGATAGGTGGAGGGACGTGAGAGGGACGGAAATTAGGGAAGTGGAGGAGGAGTGGAAGAGATTTAAAGAGACAATTTGTGAAGAGGCCAGAAGGATATGTGGAGTAAAATAGGTGGGAGCAAGTAGAAGGAAAGGAAGTGAATGGTGGAGTGAGGAGGTGAAAGAGTTGGTGAAAAAGAAAAAAAGAGGTCTATGTGAAATGGTTGGGGAATAGGAGAAGGGAAAGCTGGGAGGAATATAGAAGGTTAGAATGGAAGCAAAGAGGGCGGTGGAGAGGGCGAAGAGAAATGCAAATATGAATGGTGTAAGAAAAGTGGCAGAAAATTTTGAAACAGGGAGCAAGATATTCTGGAAAGAAGTAAATAGAAAAAGGAAGAAGATGGAGGGGTTAGGAGAGAGGGTTAAGGGAGGGGAAGGGGAATGGATAGGAGGGGAGGGATAGGGTGAGGAAAAGGTGGGGGGAATATTTTAGAGGATTATTGAATGAAATGGGGGGGAGAGATGAGGAGGATTTACAAGAGGTGAGGAGGGGGGGGGGAAGTGGGGCGGGAAGGGGATATGGAAATACAAATGGAAGAAATTATTAGGGCGTTAACTAAAGGAAAAAAAGGAAAGTCAACACATAGGTCTAGATGGTGTGAGTATGGAAATGTTACAGATGGAAGCAGAGGGGTGGAGAAATGGCTGTATATGTTATATAATTTATGTTGGGAGGAAGGGGAGAAGGTTCCCACAGGATTGGGAGGATATTGTTTGGTTCGCCTGTATACAGGGAAAGGGGATAGGAGGTAGTGTGGGAATTTATAGAGGTATTGTCTTTTGA
>JABUQX010010850.1:55000-67500 GCA_015478945.1 Trachelipus rathkii
AAGTACGATATTCGTTTCAATTGTTCCTCTTAATTCCAGTAATCAGATAAGTTTGAGTAGACGCATTATTACCTAACGCTGTTCGCATTTCTTTTCGAAGTAGTTTTACCTGTTTATCGGTAGCAGTGCCAAAGAGAATGTTGAGGACGTCTCCTCCGAATTCAAAGCGGCTGCTTCCTCTTTTGAATCTTCAGAGATCCCAAGGCAATTCAGCTTACTTCGTTTAAATTTTTCCTGGCGCCTAACCTTTTACTCGGATTGGTCATTTAGCTTGAATTCCCATTGTGTGCGCCCTTTGAGTGTGAGAAACATCTTAGAAATGTGGTGTGAACGATGGTCAGAACATCATTCTTTTGGAGTTGCGCTACCAGTTTAGTCGTCTGGATGAATTAGTTTCACCTTTAATATGCATTGTGAGGCTATCTAATGATGATACTAGATCGAGTATCTTTCTATCTGAAGCTTTGACTTCTCCTAGGTAGATATAGAACTTTAAACGACGGGTAGATCTTCGTTTCTGTGTTTTTCATTCTATGAGGTTGCTTTTGGCAATGTTGATACAATAGATCGCGAAGTAGCAACAAAGTTGGGTATTCGAAATTCATTTCTGAATATTTATACTTCGTATACTCCTTTTTCGGTTTTTGAAAATTTTTTTTAATAGGTCGCCTATATTTTAATTAATTTATTAAATTAATTTATTACTGATGCATTTGCGTTTTATTACAAACTACCTAAATTAACTGGTTTCTTAATTATAATCGAGTTAGTAGAATAAAAATCTAAATGTAAGAGTTCTTTAAACTTAACGTTAGATACTATTTCGTACTTAGTTACTTACTTACTAATTTAGTTTTAATATTACTTACTTACTTACTTATTACTAATTTTTTTTATTTTTCTGAATAGAAAAGTTTTTGGTTTTCTATTCTATTTGTTTGTTTATTTTGTTGTATTAAAAATCGCTGATCCCCCTGATTTGAGAGTGAAACCATATTTTTAAACAAGCTTTCTTTATATAAAAAAAATGAGTAAAAACTAGTATTGAATTAATCTATTCTAAGATCTATTGAAGTTAACTCTAACTTCTTAAGATTAGAGGACTAACAGATTAGACGTCTATACGAGTATTGATTAATCCCGTACTAATTTCCTTAGAAAAAAAATCTAGGAATATCAGTACCTAATCAAGCTATCTTCTCTAAATTATGACGCATCGTCAACCTAATCCAGTTCTAATCTTTTTCCTCTCACTAGTTGTTTTCATTTAACTACTTAACAAAAAAAAAGCAATTAGTACAGCCGCCAAAGCGAAATGTCACTTTTATCCCCTATCTTAAAATTCAAAAGTATTCCTTACTCTGTAGACTAAGCACGAATAGAAGAATTCATTCTCAACTAAGAACTTTTCCTCTTAATCGTAGGATATACAGAAGTATATACAGAATTGGGATGAACTAGTAACCCGGAGGCAAATACCAAGTTTTTCCTCCGCGGACTGTGGTGTTCAAAATACCAAATTAGCGAAGGTGCGTAGGCTGGGGACAGGAGTCTTCGCTGTGAGTTCCGTTGGTGTGTCACTTGCCTAGGCTCGTTGCTGTAACGGCTTGATTTCTTCGCCTCCTTGTTTGACTTGGGTTACGAGCGTGTGAATCTCTAAGCGACCAAGTGAAACGAGTTAATGAGGCCTGTAAGAGGTCCTGTTTTCGGTCATTGGGGAATGAATACCTTAGCGAGATGTATTACGGCCGAGGGTAATGCGATAGTGCAATCCTTTCACTGGGGAATTGGGAGATTTACACGGCGAATTTGTTCTTGATGGAGGACTCCACCAATAAAAGCTCCATACACCTCATCCTTCGTGTGCTGGGCGGACTCCTGAGAAAGTTCTTGAACAGGGTCTTAGGAAATCTGCTTGCTGAAATTGGGGAACACGAAGATGGTCGTGAACATCTTTTTCCGCACCGCAGGGTGGAGGGAGTTTTAGGAAGTCAATTTTTGGGTGGGAACACTTGAATTTTCATTGCCTGGGCGCCCCTTCCGGCGAGTCTATCGCTGTAATCTTCTTCCTTTCATACAATTCTCATCGCTAAAACTTACCTTCTCCACGGTTTATTTTTCTCTTACGGGTTTCCACCCGGGGTCGGTCTGTTGCCACTGGAGGCGGATGTCCAGGGTTCGTACCACTTGTAGGTTACCGGCTGAGTGTTGGGGGATAGAGTAAGAGTTGTAGTATCATTAGTGAGATTGGGGAATGGGATTATTGGAAAGTGGTGGGTTCCGGACACTGGAATTTTTGTGGCGTATGGGACTTTGGGAAACGAATATTGGGGAGACATTTGATTAGTGGGAGTGAAGGAGTTCTTTCGCCACTTAATCTACTTCTTCCTTTCTTCGTCTTCTTCTTACTTCTTCGTCCTTTCCGTCCGACTTCTCCTTTCTTTGCTTCTTTCTGCTTCTCTCTCGGAATGGTATCCTGGTTTCATATCTGTCTGTATTTGCCTCAAGTTCTTCCCTGTTTTTGTTCTTTGAGAGCCTCCAACATTTCTATCCACTGGTGGGAGTTCCAAACTTCATCATTCCATAAAGTCGAAAAATGGTGACTCGGTGAACTTTTCCTGTGAGGGCCACCCTTAACGTTGATGTGCGACTATGGCAATACGGAAGGTCGGCCTGACTCTAAAAACAAATAACACTATTCAGTTTGTTAGGTCCTCTCAAACATTCGGCGCTTATGGCCGGTCAAACGATGACACCATAATTTCGAACATTTGTTGGGGCTTTTTCAATTGCGTCGAACGAACACGTATCCCTATGTTTGAACTCTCTCTGTTGCCCTCTGTATGTTTGTTGCTCCAAGTTTTATTGTGGTTCTCCCGTTACCTGAACTTCATCTCATGCCAAATCTCTTATATAATCGATCCTTTCTACTATCGTATCTACTTCGTCTGAAATGAATCTCATTTTCTCTGACTTATTCACAAAGGGTGATACATAATCAGGCATCTCGTAAGGGAGCCTTTTTATGTAACCATGTAAAAGGAAATGGGGAGAAGACCCTATAGATCGATTATACGCGGAATTGATAGCGATTTGGGCAAAGCTCAGGTACCTATCCCAGTCTCGGTGATTTGCATTCACGTAGTGCCGCAAGAAAGATTCAATATCAGCATTTATTCTTTCCACAACACCATTTTGGGATGGTTTGTAAGGCAAAATTTCCACCTTCTTTATCCTCCACGCCCTTACACTAACGTCCTTAATACCTGGCTCGTTAAATTCCAACGGCATTGTCAAGAGAGCAGACACAGTTTGAGGGACGTATGGTCCTACATATGACCCTCTTCTTGTAATGCTATGCACATTCTTCGCTCGTTGCTCGGTCTTGCAAGGCACTCTAATTCGACATAACCGCGTCAAAACGTCGGAACCAATACGTAGACTTGCTATTTTGGCTCCTGATCCTGTGACAAGTGGCAACATTTTCCTATACGTGTCAACTGAACGCGTCTGAGAAGGGGCATGTATGGCAGACGGCCCATCGATTGATCTCTGCTACGGGGGCCGGACCCTTGTCGTAGCGCATGGACACAACACCTGCTACAGTTTCCTCACTAACTTATATGATACCAGGAAAAATTCTATTTTTCCTCTACTCTTTCTCAGTTCGTGTGCTGACCCACGTGGCTCACGACTTAGGCCAATGAAGCGTTGGCATCGGTCATATCACACTGTTAAATCCCATACTTGTCGTGCGAACAATGTACAAGATAAGGTTTTGCTTCCCACAGCGTGAATGTAAATGCCTTTATTTTAGTATGTGAGGGGGGGCTGTTTCTGGGCATTCTCTTCGGCCCATTGACAATTTCTCCCTAGCCCGACTTGCTTGTTCGTTGATGACAAATTCCGATCAAGACAAGGCTTCGGGGGAAAGCTTTCGTTGTTTTTTCTCCCTCTATTTTCCGCTACTATTCTCTTTGACCACGATAACACATTTAGTCTTGGGTGCCTTACTCAAATAGTCGGAGTCGCACGTTCCTGTTCTTTTCCCTGTTATACGCATATGGTGGGTGACGAAAGCTGACTTTACTAAGGAGATTCCATCGAGCTAACGGCGTTCTGGCGCTTATCATAAAATTAAGCAGAGAGGTTGGTTTCCGGGTGATGATAGTGACTTCATAGCCGAAGATGTGTCTTATACTTTTGAAGCAGAGACACCACGGCTAAACACTCTTTTTCGATTGTCATAATTTAACTCACTGCCCCTGAGTGTCCGGGACACGACGAAAGAGAGTGGTTTCTCTTTTCCTTCATCTGTCAGTTGGTACAACACTCCTCCTATTCCGTAATTACTGGCGTCTGTATTCACGAAGAATTCCTTGCTGTAATCGGGGAAAGTTAGTTGTGGCTGCACCACAGTTTCTTCTTTCAAAGGTCGAAGCGTTGTTTGTTGTTTTTTTTCCGTCCAAAGGATAAAGGAACATTTTTTCTTTATCGATCGTGACAAAGGTTGGCTTAGCTGCGGCAAAGTCCTTTATGAGGAGCGAAAATAATGGAAGAACCGAGCAACACTCTGTGTCTCCGCTTCAGCATTCGTGAGGAGGGACCAACTCTTCAGTTGTTATCACCTTGGCGGAATCTGGACTAGATCTCCATCTTCTCCATTTTGAATGTCCAGGTACAAAAACAGCTGATAATTGGAAGAAGCACACTTAGATATTTTTATTCTGAGCATCTATTTTCTCTCTGAAGAAGTCAAAGTGTGATACTCTTCTTCAAACCTGTTCATAAGTGCTTCCTCACGTTCTGCCCAGGATCAAAACGCTCGATCGTAAGATTGACCATTGGTAGCGACCGGTCCTAAAGAGGTGCGTTTTCGAGGCCAATGGTCACGTGGTGCGGCATAAAATGCTAGGGGGCCTTCTTTATGTCCCGAAACATCAAGCGAGTGAGACACACCCAGAGGCCCTTCTAGGTCTCTAAATGCCATCAACACTTTTTGCTCCCTTCCTCTATTTCCATGCGTTGTAATGCATCCAGTAAATCCTACGATGTAAATACCGTGTTTACCCCTAGGGATGTGAAAATCTCGTCGATAGAAGGCAGAGGAAACACGTCCTGAACGCTATGGGAGTTGAGGTACCTGTAATCCAAACACACCCTTGGTTTCGGACTGTTCTTTTTGGCCACCACGAGTAACGGCGACGGTGGGTGTACCCTGCTTTCGATGGTTACCCCTCTTCTTCCACGTGCGGAATCGGTTGAATAATCATCCGATTCCGGCCGAAGGTACCGATGTGGTGCAATCTGTAACTGTTTTTCGAAAGAATTCTATTAACGGCGGCATCGGGTAGCAGATCATAATTTAAATTTTCTGAAGTGGACAGACTAGGACAGCAGATCACTCATCTAGTGCCAATACGTCATGGCGTAGTCCATGAGGAGTCTCTAGCAAATTCCTCAATGTGCCCGATTTTCGCGAAGACAATTTCTTGATCCCTCTCTTGGACGATCTTTTCTTTACTATGATCTCTTTGTACCCCTCGGCTTAACTCTGTCTTCGTGAGACTTTTGAGCAGGTGGCATACGATAGAAGAAACCTTTTCTTGGTGTTCCTGCTTTACGTCTGTCGCCATCTCGGATCTTTTGCTAATTATCGGATAACCCTTCTCCTCATGGTCGCACCTTCTGTGCAGGCGTAATTCAATTGCGTCACTCAATGAATATAATGAGGATCAACCGTGTGTATCCCTCACTGTGGTTATATTGTATTTGCCACTACAGGGCGGTTCCATCGTGAAGTTCTTCGGGTGTTAATTATACACTTCGCTCAGCTCCAAAATCCCATCTTAGTTTTCAGGGTCGGAGTTTTTAGGTATACGCCAGATTGGACTAGGTAAACGAGTCTTCTCAATTACTCAATCTATGTAATGCTTCTTCACCATAGAACATGCGCCATCTCCTTCATGGGTCTTCATCGCTTTTTCAAAAATTCCAAATCTTCGGATTATGGGCCCAAAATTTTCTTCCAAATTAGGAAGTGTGCATTGCGTTTGGACTGGCCCTCTTTGGATCAGCGCTGTGAATGGGTTGAGGGGGGAGTAGTAATTCCTCCTGTCTTCCCTTTCACTGTCTGTCTCACTGGAGCTTTTGCCGTTCAAAGGCAATTTCGACCTGGTCCGTCTTTTCCCTGTATAGGCACTGGCAGGCTTCTTCGACAGTCCGAGCTGAGCAGTTGTTCTTCCTCTCTGGGACACAGACAATCGACCTTCCTATTCAGAGGGAAAGAGTTTATCCACGGCGTTTACGTCGTTTCATAACTGGCCTGGCGTCCTCCTATGATGAAAGATGCTATCGCGTCTGCGTACGTGAAGGTCTAACTGGGCAAGCGGCGCTCCTACGGAGAAAGAATGCTGCTTCCGCGTGCGATGCGCCTCTTAGTGGCAAGGCGGTCCCTTTAGGAAAAGCTGGCTTATCCGCAGACGTGCGCCATCGGTTGGTTTAGCAAAAAATTTGGATTCGAATCTTTGTTCCCCCCCTCTGCGACCCTTCGGGCGGTGGCAACTGTCCTCCTCTTTTTTGAGTTCCCTTATTATCTTTAAGATTTTCCTCCAGAAATTTCATCTAACCAAATAATTCCGAAGTGGAATCGGCAAAGATCGGAATGTCTATCTCTCCATCCTCCTTGATAGACATCTGTGCAGAAAAGAAGTTCAAAGTTATGGGAATGTTAGACAAAACATTGCTACCTAAAAGAATATCCCAACTATTCTCTCCATCGTTATCACTCACTTGGAATGTAGTGAGGTAATGCTTTTTATGTAGGCGAAGGTATAGTTGTATTTCTCCCTGTTAAGACGTTGGGCTTACTGTTCCACCCGCCCTGTACTAACTAAAGTCGGTCTTCCGCGCAGGACTGCTTTAAAATTTCCCTCATTTTCCAATTGTTTGAGCCGGCCGGGCCGGTGACGATACTGACACTAGATCCGGTGTCAACCAAAACTTTGGTCTTCGTCTGTCTACTACTTAAAGATGGAGCAAGGTAGATATTGGTGTAAAAGTGTCGTCCCAGTCTGAAAGGTTGCTGCACGACTTCTTTTCCTTCCTGTTTATTTCGCCTAGCTTCCCATCTTTTCTCTCTATCTTTAAACTTTTTCTTCACACGTTTCTTCTCTTTGCCCGATTCTAAAAATTTTCATTCTCTATCCTACCCTGAGGATGAGAAAGTTCTTCTTCATACATCCTATCATCATACTCCACTTCTTCATTCACCTCAAAATCTCTCGGCTGGCTCTCAGCCATATACACTCTCGCGTTAGTCTTTACCTTCCCATCTGGGGGCTTGTACCCTCCCTTTTTCTTGGGAACGGTCCTGGGCCCTCGCCGGTCTGGGTTGTAAGACTCTATCTTTCTCGCTCTTACCCCTTTTTCCATATCAAACTTGCTGTTATATGGAGTGAACATCAGTGGGGTGTCTGGGGTAGGTCTCCAGGGCGGTGCTCCTCTACAATTTTGTTGCGATCCCCTTCTATGGTTTGCCTGACATTTTTGGCAATAGGGCAATCCCCAACGACATGCTTGGGACGAGTGTCCCACTGATTCACAAAAGAAGCACACATAGTGTTCTCTTAGCTCTTGGGCGGACATCCTTAAGGTGCCCTTATATCTCAGTGTACCATACCCCGTCTTCACTTCTTCTCTTTTCTTTTGAAAAGTATTATTCGGCTTTACCTCATCTCCCCTCCTTTGAGGAGTGTAATCGGGTCTCGCCTCCTCCCTTCCCTTCTCCTCATACCTTGGCTTCATTGGTTCCCTGTATGAATTATTAACTCCCACCCTCTGTCTCCCTCTCGATTCTTCTTTGGCCCAAAACACCTTAGTGGTGCGGCCCTCATTTGGCCTTTTATACTCATCTTTTAATAATGCTCCATTGGAAATTTGAGATAGCTTTTCTATCAATTCATTTAAGCTCATCTCAGTATCAAATACCCTAAGGATCTTCTCTCGTAATCTCTCTCCGTCTTTCCTTTCATTCACGTTCTGAATGATCTTCCCAGTAACCAAGATGTTTATCTGCCTTGAATTGAACATTGCCTTATCATCTAAATCGTGGAGGCGGCTCTGGTATTTATATAGCCGTTCTTTCAACTCTAACACAAAATCAGTAAAGATTGAGTCTCTCTCTCTTCTATATTCCAAGAAGTCCAACCAGAGCTCGAAAATCGTTTTCTTTTCCTCCGGCTGTAGATAAGTCTTTAACTGGGTGAGAAAATCTGCCAATTTAGTGAATTTGGAAAAACTATTTTCTCTCAGAATGTATTTCCTAGCCTCGCTGTTTTGGTCTGAGGATATAGCAGACTTGGCAAAAGTGATCTTTTGACTTTCAGTTAGTGGGCCTAAAGCATCTAGCTTTTCATTCAAAGAGGTGACGAAGTCTGGGTACAAGATACCCTTCCATGTTCTGGTTTTCAGATGTTTGCCAAATAATTTCAAATTCTCTGGAATCGTGGGAAAAGCGGTGTTAAACAAATTAGTCGGATAATAAGGGACTAATGGTTGTGGAGGCATATAAGGGTAACCTTGCCATGTCCCCTGATAAGGATATGGTTGGTTAGGCATGGGATGTGGTTGGTTAGGCATGGTGTAATTTCCAGATGGCATGCCTGTATAATAGGGAGGTGGGGGCATCGTCCCCGTTGGTAAAAACCCATAATTTGAAGTGTTCTGTCCTGCTGGGGCACTTTCGTTGGTGTTATGTCCCATAACTCCTCCTGTGAGGACGTTGGTTTGTTGTTGAGCGTTGTTAGGCCCAGCAGGGGTTTGGGCCGATCCTATGGCTTGGTTCTGGATCGGTGGGGGCCCATCAGGTCCCCATGGGGAGGTGTTCGGTATTTCTGCACCTTCCCACTTGCTTTCATTGAGGTTGTGTGGTTCGAACCCACCCCAATTTCTGCGAGGTTTCTTTCTAACGGCAGTGTCAGCAGTAGCAGGCTTGAGCTGTAGATTCAATGTATTGTCCAGTGCAACCGTTTTTTGCATGTATGGTGGAGTTCCGACCGGTGGGGGAGGGGCTCCCTCCCTTACTACTTGGGATGTCTGGCTAAGAAGAGCGGTGTAGGGGTTCTGACTGGCCCTTGTGTCTAAAGGAGCGTGGGCAGGGGGAACCCCTATGGGAGGTTGTCCCCCCCTTTGGGTTACAGGCGTTTCATCTCCACCCCCCCCTCCGGTTGCTTGCTCTAGGTCCTGGCCTTCATCATTACTACCCTCATTCACCCCGAGATTCTCTTCATCTCTCTCTTCGTCAGCAGCACCGTTATCTCCTATCTCCGAAATTGGTTTCTCCGCCATTTTGTTTTTTCGTAATCACAAAATAACGCACAAAACGTCGGTATGACACTTAACTATCTCTCCCGTATGCTCTCAAACACAGTGTCAACTAGTATTGGAACTTTAAATGTTATCTGCGGAACTTCTCGCTACTATATATATATATATATATTTATATAGATTTTTATTAAATTGCAAAAAATAGTTGTAGGGGGTTTCCAATACGTCACCTATAATATCAAAATGGTGGAAAATTCGACAGAAAAAATGTTGTCTGCGGATCTCGTATGCTACTTCTTCTACTACTTTTACTACTATGCAACGTTTAGGACTTACCTATATAGGATTATTCTAGACAAAATTTCCTCATAAAATTTCTTCGTTTTTCCCCAACTCAATTGATCCCCTATATATATATATATATATATATATATATATATATATATATATATATCTTCTATATATATATATATATATATATATATATATATAACTATATATATATATATATATATATATATATATATATATATATAACTTAAAATTATTTTAATTTTTGTTAGCTTTTGGGATTGACTTGTTCAGGCTTTCCTGAATCAACAAATGGGGTTTAATAATCATGGGGGTACCCTCTATAGGGTAATTACGAATATATATATATATATATATATATATATATAATATATATATATATATATATATATATATATATATATATATATATATATATATATCTTTATATATCTATATATAACTCTATATATATATATATATATATAAACAAAAGTATTTATCAACTTAAAATTAAACCACCGGTGGTTCAATCCCGGAGAAGGCAGTAGTAATTCTTTACCTTCCCACTTATGTTTTTTATTTAACATATATATATATATATATATATATATATATATATATATATATATATATATATATATATATATATATATATATATATATATATATATATATATATATATATATATATATATATATATATATATATATATATATATATAAGTGAAGTTGAAAATAGTTTTTAAAGGAAGAAAACAAGAGTTTTTGTTTCAAGGACTTCTACTGCTGCTCTAGTGTATGAGCGCTTGTGTATGATTTGAACAGAGATGTTTACAATGTACGCATTTCAGCGCCGTTAGTCGGTTTGGTCTGTCAGTTCGATTTTCGAGACTCCGACTCCACTTTTTTTAAACAAATTCTCGCTCACGACTCCGACACAGCGAACAACGTTTTTGTGTGAGGCAATGGTTTTGAAACTCCCTCCTGAATTTTTTCTCTTTGTTTCTGCAATTTTCAACGCAGTTGCCAAGTTAAAGAAAAGAATGAATAAGGAAAGAGATGAAGGAATAAAAAATAATTATTATCATCACCCTCTGTTCCTCCGACTTCAAATTTTTCTTAAAATTAAGTAGCTTCTTTTTTCAATAAACAGAGCATTTGTTAGTAAAATATTTGAAAATTTGACAACATGTACATAGGTTAATTATTATTATTAATTATTAATTATCATTTCAATTAGTGCGGAAATATTTTTCCAAACCAATTTTAATCATTTATATAGTATGGTTAAATAACGATGGAAGAAATCATCCCTTTCAACCTTCTACCATATAAATGATAATAACAACAATAATAATAAATAATAATAATGATTAAATTAAAAATTTCTTATTTATTTTAAATTTTGCTTAATTTAATCGACAATATTCATAAAAGGAATAATGCGAACGACTGCTAGCTAGTCAGTCCCTTCACGTTACTCTCAGATATACAAATCATAGACAGAATAATAATAATAATAATAATAAAGTAATAATAATAACAAATTTTCGACAAAAATTTTGTGGGATAAGTGGATGAATTTATCCACCTAATTATGTTTCTAAGAAACGTTTTCCTTGAGAAACTCTCTTTGGGGGTTAAATATATATATATATATATATATATATATATATATATATATATATATATATATATATATATATATATATATATATATATATATATATATATATATATATAATATATATATATATTATTTTTATATATAATTATATATATACATATTTCTAAACATTGTTTTTATCGCATCTAAACCTTACTTATGCATCCTCTCTCGATGCTGCCATATAAGTAGAGGCGGCTGAGTCGTGGGGCCTCGGTCCGGGGTTCGGACCCTTGAAACATCATCTGACCAAATTGCGTCTCTGAAGTAACGGAACTGGAAATCCTTGGCATCAGGTCTGCCAATATGGAATTTTTCTCCAATTGTAAGTACGACTCGGCACACAGGGCATAGGAAGAGTCTTCAACAACAAATCTTTATTTTGCCACAACGGTGGACTTCTACCATTAAACAAACTCAGTATAAAATCCGCCTAAAAAGCATTATATAAAAATTAGAAACATGTAATGTAAATAATATAAAACTCATTAAACATACAATTAGTTAAATGCTTTTATAATGTTAACAATATTCCATAATTAGCAGTTCTGACGGTGATCACATATTTGCTTTGGGTAATTAACATTTCATATTTAGCAGTTCTGACGGTGATCACATATTTGCTTTGGGTGATTAACATTTCATATTTATTATAAGAAGATAATTGTTTTAACCTTTTATAATTAAAAATGTGTTATGAATATTATTATTTTTATATTTGTACAACAATAATTAATTTGGTTAAACATTTTTCTTACCTCTTACTTATCTAGAGATTCTTTCTCTACAAAAAGTGAACTTCTCTCATTACTAATGTCTTCGAGAAACTTTCGTCCAGCATTTAGGAAAACAAAATATATAAAATATACTGCAAATAGAGTTTACAAATAAGACATACTTATATATATAATTATGTGGCCACATAATTATATAAGGAGTATGTGTATATATATATATATATATATATATATATATATATATATATATATATTATATATATATATATATATATATATATGATATATATATATATATATTTTTATATATATATATAACCAACAACAACTAATATATATATATATATATATATATATATATATATATATAAATGGTGGTGGAGGAGCTATGGATTGGAGGTGACTAGCAGTGATCTCTAGGAAGACCGGTGCAAACTATCTCACACACCCAGGAAATAATGGTATATATATATATA
>JABUQX010010852.1:0-24102 GCA_015478945.1 Trachelipus rathkii
CTATGCTACGTTCAGTTAGAATTTGGTGTTAGCGTTTCGCATTTATAGGCAAGCACTTTCATGTTCATACTTCAGTATAACATATATATATATATATATATATATATATATATTATATATACCCACTTATATATATATATATATATATGTATATATATATATATATATATATATATATATCATATATCTTACCACCTATCATATATATATATACTTTATTTATATCATCTTTCACCTATAAAATGCCATGCCCTATCTTTCTTATATATATATATATATATATATATATATATATCTTATATACTATATGAGAATACTGTAAGAAAAAGAATGAATCAGAGACAGTGGAGCATGGCGAAAGACTTTCTTTCTTACTGCGCAGTTCTGGAAGCACGCAGAACTCCTGGACAACATTGGAATTTTATGCGCTGAAGATCTTCTGGAGCTCTGGAAAAACGAGTTCGATGCCAAACGGAAGAGGATACGGGTTCCACTGAAAGGTGAAAACTTTCTAGATGTACCCGCTCAAGACCCATCAACCATTGCGGAAGGAAATGTTTTTCTAGGGCTGCTGCAGGATCAAGTTTCTGGTGGATCCAGAAGGAGAAGAAAATGCTGGTCAGACTGGGCAGCCCTACAAGGAAGAATGTAAATAATGGCAAGCCAGCAACATATATACAGGGACAAAGATTATATTAATATATTTACAATGTTTTTTTAATCTAGTTTAAAGGTATATGAAAAATATAAATGATAAATATGTGCTACTAATTTGTAATATATAAAATGTTTGGAAAGATAAACTGTATGAAGAATTCCCTCCCTCTCAAATATATCCTTTGGAACTAATCCTAAAAATGTTTATATATTTAACATCTTCTTCTTGTTTCCCCAACAGGAAATAAGAATAAAGGATATTAATGCTGATTATTTTTTATTGAATTATCATGTAATTTTTAAAAATTGAATTACTAATGTTTTCTTAATATATTTACATATAAAATATATCAATTAAGTTTAAAACTCTCAATTAAAATACAGACATGTGTTTTGTGAAAAAATGAAAAACTATTTTTATAGTTGCTTTAAACCAAATGGTTAATTAAGCAAAATAAACTTACCTCTTACACCTAGGTGGTATTTGGTGTAATTTTTTTAAAAAGCAGTATCCAAAGTGTGATTGTATAATTTTTTTTTTTTTTTTTTTTAACGAAAAAAGGACTATCTAATTGGACAACTCATAGACACCTCTTTTACAGGAGAATGGGTCATTACTCAGAAGGATGATAGTACACAGAAATGATCTTAAGTTCAAACACTTTATCATGCAATGTTCCCTATGGGAGATGAATTTATCTTGTGACAATGGTCACTTTACAATCCTCCCCATAAAATATATATATGTATATACATATATATATATATATATATGTACCACTTACACATAAATACAAACCACAACAATATCATTTATATATAACTCTTTATATCTACTTTCTATCAGGAAGATATATAAGGAATGGTAGGGTAGATAAACTCCTACCCAATAAACTTTCAGAGTCTTTTGTAAAAAAATAATTAAATTATAAACTTAAATTAAGTATTAAAGAATTAAGTGAAAGAAAGAAACTGATTTATAAAAAATTAAAAAAAAGCAACTAACTTTGTAATAACAATTATAATAATGAAATTCATTTGGAAATTTTCAACCCTACCCTATTTCTAAGGGTGATATAACATTTATAAGCGTACGTAAAATTGAAGGCTCTCTATAGAATTAAAAATGGATTAGGCCAGCAAACATACCCGTCCTGCCAGACGTAAAAAGCATCTACATACCCTGTATATATATATATATATACTATATATATACCATATATATATATATATATATATATATATATATATATATGCTACTATATATATATATATATAACACACCATATATATATATATATATATATATATATATACATATATTTATTTATGTTTATATTTATATTTATATTTAGTTAGTTATTGTTTATATTTATACTTATATTCCTCTTTATTTATTTACATATATATATATACATACTAAATATACATATATACTCTCACCTCTCTATATATATATATATATATATATATATATATATATATATATATACCTATATATACGATAGTTTCTCTTACGTATCAAAAGATGGAATAACAGAATATTTGCCTTTTTACCAATTTTAGTTATTTAATATTATCTTATTATTACTGAAAGTATTATTTATCTTTATATAATTAAATAATTAAATAGTGCGTAAAGGAAGTAAGTATTTTTTTCTTTTACATTAAAATAAAAAGCTTTTCTTACGAACAAAAACTTAATTTTAAAAATCTTTTAAGGCCTAAGTTTCTTTATTACCAACAGATTAAGTCAATGGTATTAATTTTGAAGCCAAAATTAATGAAGATATATTACTTTAGTTTTAAATTTACAATCACTGTCTATTCATGTATTATTATTATTATATTATATTAAAATAATGTATTATTATTATTATATTATTAATCATAATGCGTATTATTAATTTTTTTTTGTGTGTATTATTATCAAAAGGATTATTATATTAATAATAATAATAATATATTATAATAATAATAATAATAATATTATTATTTTAGTTTATATATATTTATATATATATAGTTTATTATCCATATTCTTAATGAGTTACTGCTGTGTATTATTTTTGTGTGTATTATTTATTATTATTAATGTGTGTATTATTATTATTAATATTATTGAAAATGTGTATTATAATAATAATGTATTATATTAATGTAATAATAATATTAATAATGTAATAATAATAATAATAATAATAATATATATATATATATATATATATATATATATATGCCATTTATAAGCCACTTAGACATAATACGCCCTTATATATATATATATATATATATATATATATATATGGTAACTGATTTAATGAGAATATATATGACAACAACAATGTACAGAGAACGCCTTATATATATATACAACTGTACAGACGATATCAAGCATATATATACACTTTTAAAAATTATCTTATCCTACTGAGTGAGAGGATGAAGGTAAAAGCCTGGTTGCACGACAAATTTATTCGATCGCATCTGACATAAAGATCATATATTTTTATACCAAATTACACACCTGAATAAAAAAAAATATATACAATTATTATTAGTAATAATGAAGGAACAGAGCATTTAAAATCCTAAGACACTCAAGTTGTAACTAAATTAGAATGGTTACGACAAAATTTTCTAAACATAGATGTAACCAGTAAAATATTTTTAATTATCAATAAAACCTTTTAATATAAACAAAATAAATAAATTTATATACTTTAAGATACTCGACAAATTACAAATTTTAAATTTAAAAGCTTAAATAAAAATATTTGGGGAAGCCAAAAAAATTTTTTTAAATGTATAAAACATTTGAATATTTTTTTAAACTAAAAAAGTAATTAAATCTTAGCCATAAATATTTCTCAAAAATTATACAAATTTTGAATATAAAGAGTTTAAATAAAAATATTTGGGAAGAAAATTAGTTCCGATTTAATTTATTAACAAATGAAACTCAAAATTTATAAATTTTGAGTGTGTAAGGATCTCTTCAACAAATTACATTTTAAATAACAAAAGTTTAAAGAAAATATTGGAAGCCAAAAAAAAATATTTAAAAAAATCGATTTAGTTATATTTTTATAACAAATTCAAACTACTTAATACAACTTTATTAAAAATAACTCGAGAAATTACAAATTTTAAAAAAAAATTCAAGTAAAAAATATTTTGATGGAAAATGGATGTCTTTAGGTCTAAACCAATTGAATCTGTCCAGAAAATTCAATACTTATGAGACCTTAGTTTTAAAAATAACTCGAGAAGTACAAATTTTAAAATATACTAAAAGAAGTTTAAAATAATAAAAATATTTAGGGAAGCCAAAAAAAAATAATGAAAAAAAAAAATCATTAGACTATTTTTATAAACTCCAAAAGTATGAAATTTTAGCTTTAAGATAACACGAAAAAATATTACAAATTTTAAATATCAAAGTTGTAAAAAAATGAGGCAACTTAGAAAAAAATATATTTTTCAAAAATAATTTAAATAAATTTTAAACTATTAATAAATTAACATACTTTTGGGAAGTTTAAGAATTAACGATAGTATAATTATAAACAAAGTTGTAAAAATGAGGCAACTTAAAAAAATATATTTTTTTTTTTCCATAAATCAAAATTTAATAACGTATTTATAACTATTAATAAAATGAATAATACTTTGGGGAAGTTTAAGAATTACGCTAGTACAATTATAAATATCAAAGTTGTAAAAATGAGACAACTAAAAAAATATATTTTTTCAAAAAATCAAAATTTAAATAAATTTTATAACTATTAATAAAATGAATAATACTTTGGGGAAGTTTAAGAATTAACGATATTACAATTATAAATATAAAGTTACTAAAAATGAGGCAACTAAAAATATTTTCAAAAAAAAAAGATCAAAATTTAAATGTTTTTCATATTAATTATTTAATCAATACCAGAAAAGCTAAATATTAACATATTAACATTTTAAATAATAAAGTTTTAAAGAAAATGAGGCAAAATAAAAATATATTTTTCAAATCAAAATTTAAACAATTTACTATAACTAAAATGAAAATGTACTTTGGGGGAATTTATGAGAATTTAGAATTATAGTTAATTTTTGTTTCTCGCCTGTGAGTGTGGCAACTTAAAAAATATATATTTTTCCAAAAAATCGAAATTTAAACAAATTTATAACTATTAATAAAAATGAAGATAATACTTTAGGAAGTTAAATTAACCGTCTTCCAATTCACGTATCAAGGTTTACAAAAAATTTTCCAAATTGAAGATATATATTTTTCCAAAAATCAAAATTTAAATAAATTTTAAAACTATTCATAACGTGAACGATGCTTATGAAATAATGATATTACAATTATAAATATCAAAGTTGTAAAAATGAGGCAACTTAAAAAAATATATTATTTTTCAAAAATCAAAAATTTAAATAAATTTTACATAACTATTAATAAATGGGAATAATACTTTGGGAAGTTTAAGAATAAACTTGATAGTACAATTATAAATATCAAAGTTGTAAAAATGAGACAACTAAAAAAATATATTTTTTTCCAAAAAATCAAAATTTAAATAAATTTTATAACTATTAATAAAATGAATAATACTTTGGGGAAGTTTAAGAATTAACGATATTACAATTATAAATGTCAAAGTTTTAAAAATGTATATAATATACAAAGTATTGGGTACCGTAAGAAAAGAAAGAAGAGCTCCTTCATTTTAAATGAGTTTTATAACTCTTAATAAAATACAATCAATACCAGGAGGAAGCTTAGGAATTATCTATATTCATATTTTAAATATAAAAGTTTTAAAAAAGAAAGAAAAAAAAAAAAATATATTTTTTCCAAAAAAAAAAAGATCAAAATTTAAATAGAGATTTATATAACCTAAAAAATAAAGTATCCTTTAAGGTTTAAGAGTAACGATATTACATTCATAATATCAGGATTATGTAAAAATGAAAACTAAAAATCTAATTTCATTTAAAAATCAAGACACATGTTGAGTTATTTTAAAAAAAAAAATCTTTTTTTTTTTTTTAAATGTCTACAAAAGAATTTTGAACCTTTTTAAACTCTAAAAAAGGCTGGTGTAGTGGAGGAGAACTTCCAAATAATTAACAATAAATTAGTACCTAAATTGTTAACAATGACGCAACCAATATTAACTGTTATATATATAAAAAAAAAAGAACTTTCTATGCAACATTCCTAATTATAAATTCCTAAAAGCACTTATATCAATTTTGAATGTGAATTTTTTCATAAAGCTCAATTTTTTTTTTTTTTTTAAAGGATGAAACGTGTTTATATTTCAAAAACTTTAAAATAAAAATTAGATTTATATTAGATGATTAAAAAAAAAATATCTATTTTTTCCATTTCCTAGAAACAGAGCGTTTGTTCGAAACGATCCACTCTCACTAAAATCTTTTCCAAACTGATTTCCTACTTTCTGTGACTACAAAAAAAAAAAAAAAAAAAAAAAAAAAAAAAAAAAAAAAAAAGAAAATAAAGAAAGGAAGAATATATCTAAGTTTAATAAATCCCCAGAATTGTCCCAAAAAAGAAAGAAAAAGAAAACAAGAACATTCCGAAAACAAAACAAAAAAACACAAATAAAAAAAAGAAACAAGAAAAAAAAACAAAGACCGTAAATTCGAGAAATAGGTATCAGGTGTGAATATCCTTTTGTTATCGTTTTGGATAAAGTTGAAATCGCAAAATCCCCGAAAAAGATGGTCGAACCAAAACTATAATAAAATTTTATTTCTTAACTCGAGGTTTGTAGAAAATAAAACCCTGAAAAATAAAACTAATTATCCATGACGAAAAATGAAAAATTGGAAAACTATATAGGATAACAAACATTTATAGCTCGGCTATAAAACTGTAAATAATACAAAAGGAAACGAAAATAATTATATCTCCATATCTAAAGATTTTTAGTTCTTATCAATAAAAGTTGTAATTTCGAAGAAAATTTAAACTGTGTTGTAAAAGGAGATTAGAGACGGCGATTGACCTAAATAAATTTTAAGAGATTAAGATGGATGTACGGTTGGCTTAGGAGAGAGAGGTTAAGCTTGGGGTATAGGCAGGGGGGAGGAGGAATGAAAATGATTTTAAAGAAAAAAAAATAACCTTTGTATTAATTCGTGTTATTTTCGACTTTTCATGTATTTATCTTAAATATGTGGAATTGTCTATTGACCGTAGTATTTTTATAGGTCTAATAGAGTCCCGGCCTTTCCCAAAAAAAGTTATGGAGATTATTTTGAAATGGGTTGATTTGGATTGGAGTATATGGGTTCCAAGGGAGGATAGGAATGATGCGCAGGTTTAGGATTTGGTTCGGGAGCCCATTGTTACGATATATATTGGATAGTAGAAGACTGTTGGAACCGTTGTCATAGGTATAGATGTGGTAGAAGATGGTACTGTGGTTCTCGAGGAGGTAAGGAATTTCCGATATATAATCACTAGTATAGTGAGGCATATTATGGTTAGAAGGATGGAAGATCCTGAAAGGGAGATAGCGTGAATGCTGAGCACTTGGTGTGTCTGCGTGGTTTGATTTAAAGCGTTTAAGGAAGAGTCCCAATGTATTGCTATGGGTTGTAAATGTAAGTTAGAAATGGGAGTAGTGATATTTGGAGTGAAATCATGGGGTAGGATTGTGTAATCTGGAAGTTGAAAGTTGGGTGAAATCCATTTAGTGTGTACTGAAGAATGAGTCGGGTACTTGTAACTATAATCTTCGGAGACGAAATTACAACCATGGGGGAGGCTGAAAAGGTTATCTGAAACTAAATGTGGTGCTTGAAGAGGGCAGGAAATAGAGGCTACTGTTTTAGATGAAAGGGAGATAAGAGTTAGGTTCCCTACTTGTAGGAGGTATGGTTGTTTGTTTGGATAAGTCGAGTATTTGCAGGTGGTGTTATTAATTTGAGCTAGAATAGAAGTTAGAATGCAATTCTTATTGTCGAAGGTTTGGACAGGGTTAGGAGGGAAACACAGATATCTGGAGAGTGAGTGTTTGCAAATATCCGAGGACAGAGTATGACTGTATGTGTACTTTAGGGTTTTGTAATTTATAAAATAATATTGGTGAGAGGGATGTACTATAAGTCTGTCATAGGTGTTCTTAAAGGGAGTTGGGAAAGGTATAATTTGGTATGTTTCGTAAGGTGTTTCGGTTGAGAGAGGAATGATAGTGGAAATAATGTAAGGATTTTGATAGTGGAGATATGTCCAAGTAAAGGAGAGAAATTGGTAGAAGTTTGTTGGGTTGAGTGGTATTATGGGTTGGTGATCGGTGATTTGACTATTGTTGTATAGAAGATCATGCATGATTTCAAAGGTGTAAAGGTTTAGGGGAGTAGTGTGGTCTTGGGCTAGGGTCCATGTCTGTTGTACGGTGGAAATGAGCGTGTGTAGATTGTCTGCGATGGTTTTTTCCAGATTTAGGTATAGATTCAATTTCAGAATTTCTTGTTGAAGTTCAATGGAAGAAATAGAGGAATTGTAGTGTTGGGCCAATATGATAAGATTTTGCTTTAAGGTGGAGAGTGTGTTGGTGTTAGCGTGGAGTTGTTCTTTGATTTTATATATGTGTGTACGAGTGTCTTCTAATAAGTTTATTTTGGTGTTTAGAGCTTGTATGTCTGCCATTGTTGCTGATCCAAATAGGAATTTCAATGTGTCTCCGCCTAGGTTGAAAAGTCCTCTTTTCGGTCTTAATGAGAGGTCTGGCGAAGATTCTTGTTGGTGGGATAATAACCAAGGATCTTTTAAGATGTGTTGTTGTTGTTTTTGGTGTTCCATTAATAATGTATGCAAAAACGTTAATTTGGGTGAGGGGTTAGAGTTGGAATGAAATCTACTTTGATATCTGCTTTGGAGATATGGTACGTATTTCTCGATCAAATAATTATTTTGTTCTATTGTTTGTTTGACATTTTCATATATTTTTCTAGGGCATCGCATGTCGGTTTGCAAGTTGACGTAGCTATTTATAAACTTGGTTTGTCCAGTATATCTTGCGATGAAGCCCTGATGTAGTTGGTACTTTGAAGTTGTTTGGTCCTCTTGAAGTGTCCATGTAGATGTTATTATGGCAAGGAGGATCCAAAAGTTGAACATGATGTCTGGAATCAAGAAGAAATACTGCAATATAGTTATTTTGTTTTAGGTGTTATTTTCTTGATTTTAACTTAATTGCTAGTACTAATTCTACTGTCCAACCTTTTAGTTTCATTTTCGCTTAAAATTTTCTTACTATTTTTATTTTTACTTTTCTAGAGCTGTAGGAACAGCTTTCGTATCAATAACATCTTTGAAGTGTACCTTTCTAAGGTGTTATTGTGTTTTCACATATGTGAATATGTGATGATCCCCTGGGGGTAATTGAAAGAAAATTTTACATTTAAGAAGGTGGAGGTTGTTGAGGTGGATGACCTTTTCCTGAAGGGAGTGTTTGTTGAGGAGGTAAGAGATATTCTTGGAATGTTGAGGTTTGCAGAAGAAAAGAATGGTCTAGTGTAGAGGCGATAGTCCTGGTAATAGAGGTGAGAGTTGGAAGTTTTGGTTGTCCCCTTATTGTTTTGAAAAGATTCGAAAATTTTATTCCAGTTTTCCCTGTGTAGCTCTAACGTGTCACAGAGTATCCGAACGTAGTCCAGGAAGATTCTGTAGGCAACGCCTAGAAAATGAGGTGCTGTTATCTCTATAGTGGCAGCAGATATAGGAGGTGCATTAGAGCGTTCGGAGTTTAGTTTTGTTGGTGCATATTGCCCTTGAGAGATAGATAAGGCGAGAAGTAGCTGTGTATCTTCATCTATCTGTAGACTATGATAGGCGTTGAGGGGGTTCCGGTATGAGAAGATGTGACTCTTATCCAAAGTGGCTAAAATGTTCTTAAATCTTGGTAATGGGGATCTGTATAGTACCGTATGGACATTAAATTCCCGATAATTCGCAATTATTCGCGGAGTGGACGAATTGTTTTCCGGAATGATCCGGAGAGGACTGTAACGAGAAATACTGGTGGATTTTATGTATCCTTTTTCTTGCAAAGACCTGTTCCAGTCTTCTATTGGAATGAGGTATTTGTAGGGCACGTGTTGTTGTGGGCTATACCATACCCTTGGAGCATTATCTTGGAGTTGTGTAGAGAGTCTCTGGAAGAGGCATGTTGGAACTTCGTTGTCTTCGAGTGCTATGACCTTCTTGAAGTTCATTAAGAGGACGAGTAACTCCTCTAACTGGTCTGGATTTTGTGAAGTTGCGTAATCTTCTTGTTGACCATGGAAGGAATGCTGGATAAATTTTCTAAAGGTTATCCGGAGCGTCATGGGGGATAAGTTTTTCAAGGAAGTGGCTAGGTTGGTGTTGGGAATCTGTAAAGATTCTTTCATAATAATTATTGGATTTGCCTTAGAATTTGCAGTATGTTTGGTGATTGTAGATGGTGTGACCTTCTTGTTTATAATGCTTATACTGCTTTGGCCTTCTGGAGAAGCATTTAATACTCTTCCAGGAAAGAGGGTGAAGCTTATATTAGTTTTTCCAGTATTGAGAATTATTGTACCTGAGGAAGAGGTGTGAGCTGGAGGAGAAGCTTTCACCGAGGGGAAGGTTTTATTAAAATATAAATGCTTTAATATAGTTATATATATATATATATAGATATTAAATATTATAGATATATATAATATGTATACTATTTATATATATATATATATATATATATATATATATATATATATATATATATATATATATATATATATATATAATATATATATATTATAGAAGGTGGAGGAATCAGTCTACTCGACCTTCTATCTTCGTGATTGCCTTTACAACTTATTAATGTTCAATACTTATTTATATTTTAATAATTATATTTTATAACACAGGAGAATAAAAGGTAAATTACAATTTATAATAATATAATAAGTATTGAATAATAGATGTAAAAATTTTTTATTTATAATTAATCAGATGGCTGGGTAAAAAAAAAAATATTTTACAAAACAGTAAACAATATTTGGCAAATTATAATTTAAATAAATTACAATTATTCAGAACATTATTTACTTCAATAATATTAAGATTAATATTATATTTTACAATTTCAATTAAACGTAATATAGTATATGGTATATGTAATTATTATTATATAAAAATTATTTCTACTTAAATACTTGAACTTTAAGTTTAGTCTCAATCCAGACACAGTCGGTTTAATATACAGAATATTAAAATAAGTTGCTTCTTAAGAAGAGAGAAGTTTTACATTAATTAGAAGCATCTGTTGAAATGTTACTTCTCTGTTGATAACATTTAGCTGTCAAGAACTGAGAGTTTAGGAATGAATCTCAGGAAGACAGAGCTAATTCAGTGTAAGACTATATCAGGAATGAGTAAAGTTAAGACAAGAAAGGAGCCAGACACTTTCCTGTTACTTAATCATTAAAAAATTATTTAGCTACTTGTCTGTAATAAAAGAAAAGAAAAATTAGTAAAGTACATACAAAGTTAGGTAAGTTAGGAAATGACTAAAAGAAACTACAAGAACAGTGTACGGAAAAGCAAAGAGAACTACATGAAGTATAGTAGAAGAACTGCCGACAGAGTCGGTCTCAAAGGAGAACGTAACAAGGGTGTTACGGCTCGACAACAAAACAAACAATAGGAATGGGCAGACCCCTAGGAGGCTCCTAAGGATCCTTTTACAACCTATCACAGTTAAACAAAAATAGCTAGTTAAAGAATACTAAACAGGATCCATAAGATTAACCTCAATACAACACACAACCAACAACCTCAACAAGTCAGGCCGAACCCCTACAGTACTCCCCCTAGAGATGATGGCAGGGTCAGAGGACAGATCACAAAGGATACCTTTGAGGTGCCCGAATGGGCCTGCCATATCTCGAAAAGGTGCAGGGCTGAGCCGGAAAACAAACCTGAAGAGGGGTACTTCGAGGTATCCGTCGTAAGGCAGACTTTTTAGGTTGAGGCGCCAGTCGCGAGTCGGAAGATTGAGGTACGATACTGAAAGTAGGAACTGATGGGAAAGGTAAGACGTCAGGAAGAGGACTAGTGTTGTCAAAGAACTCACCAGGAAGACGAAGGGTGGTTCCATAAACCAGCTCTGCAGAAGTGGAGTTGAGATCTGATTTAAGGGAGGACCGAATTCCTAAGAGAACTAATGGCAACGCTTCAATCCAATTCTCGTGTTCCATGGCACAAGCAAGGGATGCTTTTAATTGACGATGGAACCGTTCAATAATTCCGTTCGAGACAGGATGGTAGCTGGTGGTGCGCACTCGAGAAGTGCCTAGGAGTGTCATAAGGTCTTTAAAAAGAAAAGACTCAAACTGTCTGCCTTGATCAGTGGTGACGGTGGAAGGCACGCCAAAACGCGAGATCCAATGAAAGACAAAAGCTTTCGCAACGGTCTCGGCTTTGATATCCGGAAGTGGAATAGCTTCCGGCCACCTGGTAAAGCGATCAATGCAGGTGAGGAGATAAGAAAATCCCTCTGAAGGAGGAAGCGGCCCGACAAGGTCAATATGAACTTTATCGAAACGTTCCGAAGGAGGAAGGAATTTTCCGAGAGGAGCTTTGGTGTGTTTATGGACCTTGTGTTTTTGGCAGGAAAAACATGCACGGGTCCAATTTTTCACATCAGAGTTGATGCCAGGCCAAACAAAACGTGAAGAAATTAACTTTTGTGAAGCCTTTACCCCAGGATGTGATAAAGAATGCAAAGTAAGAAAAACAATTTTACGAAAAGACTGTGGAACTAAAGGACGAGGAGAACCTGTTGAAAGGTCGCAAAGAACAGGTTTGGACACATTCGGAAGCGTAATTCGTCTCAGTTGGAGAGATGTGTCGTCTGAGAGCGAAATACTTTCTGATTCCTGAGCCTCGACCAAAGCTTCGTAATCTAAAGATGTAAGTGGTGAGATGGAATCCACATGAATTCGTGACAGAGCATCCGCAGTATCGTTGTCCACTCCTGAAATGTGCCTTATATCAGAAGTGAACTGGGCGATATACTCCATATGTCGAGCTTCACGCGGATTATGACGTTCATGACGTGATTTAATGGCGAAAATTATTGGCTTGTGGTCAGTCAGAACATGAAATTCCCGACCTTCCAAGAAATACCTAAAATGCCGGATCGCTTTGTAAATGGCGAGCAGCTCACGGCTGAAGGTACTATACCGGGTCTCAGCCGGTTGGAGTTTTTTAGAGAAAAATGCAAGGGGAACCCAATTTTCGTTTTGAAACTGCTGTAGCACTCCCCCTATTGCAAAATTGGATGCATCGGCCTGTACACGAGTCGGTGCGTCCTCTTTAGGGTGCACAAGGAGAGTACTGTCCGCAAGAGCATTTTTCGTGGCAATAAATGCCTCACGAGTTTCCGGCGTCCAAGGAATTTTGGTGGACAACCCTCGCTTCTTGGGCTTAATAAGAGAAGATAGTGGTGCAAGTAAAGCGGCTGCCCGTGGGATGAACCGATGGTAAAAATTAACCATTCCCAAAAACTGTCGAAGGTTTCGCTGAGTTTCGGGGAATGGAAAATCACGTATTGCAGAAACACGGTCTTCGAAAGGTGTTATGCCTTCTGCTGTAACAGTGTGGCCTAAAAATGTCAAAGAGGAAACTCCAAAGACACATTTATCGGCGTTTATTCTGATACCATACTCATTTAGACGGGTGAAGACAGCTTTGAGATGGTCTTCATGCTCCTCTGCTGAAGTACTGGCTATCAGAATATCGTCGATATAAACCCAACAAAAGGGTAGGCCGCGAAGAACCGTGTCTATGAAACGTTGGAATGTTTGGGCGGCATTCCTCAATCCGTATGGCACACGAAGATACTCGAATAACCCAAAGGGCGTTATCACCGCCGTCTTTGGGATATCCTGAGCGGCCACCGGGATTTGATGAAATGCTCTCACTAAATCGATTTTGGAGAAAATAGTAGAGCCATGAATATTAGAATTGAAACTCTGGATGTGCGGGACAGGGTACCGATCTGGGACAGTAACACCATTAAGGGCACGGTAGTCTGAGCACGGACGCCAATCCAAAGAGTTTGGTTTAGGGACCAAATGAAGAGGGGATGCCCAAGCAGATTTAGAAGGACGGACAATCCCTAATTCGAGCATATGCTCGAATTCTGCACGCGCCGCTCGAAGTCTGTCAGGAGCGAGACGCCTAGCACGGGAAGAAACTGGAGGTCCTGTCGTTTCAATATGATGTTGCACATCATGTTTGACAGGCAGTAGAGAAGAACAAGGACGAAGAAGATCAGGAAAATCTGAGCGAACCATATTAAGAAAAGGATTAGAAATGTCGGAATTGACAACGGAAATGGAACCTAACGTGAAAACTTGGAGAACACCAGACACTTTAAGGTCGGTATTCCCGTCGAGCAAACGTCGATTCCTAATATCAACCAAGAGGTTGAAGTGCTCTAAGAAGTCGGCACCTAGGATAGGGTATGCCACATCTGCAACAATGAATACCCAACGGAAAACTCGGCGAAGGCCAAGGTCTAGGGAACAGGACCGTTCACCATAGACCTTAATGGACGTACCATTAGCTGCACGGAGGGTAGTGTCAGTGGGAGAAAGAGGAAATTTTGAAGACGAGGCTGGTAGTAAAGATACTTCCGCTCCGGTGTCGACTAGAAAACGCTGGCGGGTGGTGGGATCGTAAATCATCAGCCTTGAGTTGTTCACTGAAGCCACCTCAGCTGCTGATTCCGCTGATTGGCTTACGAGTTTCCCAGTTGGGAATTTTGGGTAGTAAGCAAATGGGAATTAGTGCACGGAATGGTACACTTGTTAGCAGATGCACCAAACCTCCTGTGGAAGAAACAGACCCCTGGTTGAGTATCTGCTGGATTGTTGGTGATAGGACGAGGAGATGGAGAGCGAGGTCTGCGGGGCGAGAATGGACGCGAAAACTGAGGACGTTGCTGGGCCTGTAAGGACGCTTGTTGCGTTATATTCATGGCCTGCAAGGTCGCTGCCATTGACGCCATTGTCTCCTCCAGTCTAGCTATCCTCTGTGACAGAGAATTATAGTTTGCACTATTGGAATTAGCAAATTCCTGCCTCAGTGCCTGGTTAGCACTTGTCATCTCCTGACGAAGTGCATCAATATGAAGAGTAGTTATTGTAGGATTCAATTGTGAGGGTGGTGAAAACCCAGAAGCAACAGCTGACACAGAAGAAGAAGACGAAAGAGTGTCAGATTTAGGGGTATGAATACGGTCCGCCATTTGACCGTACTCTTCTAGCGTGGAGCTAGGATTGATTAATGCCATCAAACGGCGCATTTCGAGAGGCAGGCGATTGAGCCAAAGTTCAAGGAACATTGCCTGGCTGTCAGCACTGGGATTGGGGTCATTACGCAAGACCAGCATCCGCTGCATAAGCTGGGATGGCTTGCTGTCCCCCAGTACTTCCCCCGAAATCAATTGTTTGAGTTTCTCCTCTTTGGGAATCTCGAAACGTTCAACTAGGATGTCTTCTAGAGTCTGAAAGGGGTTCTCAGAAGACAATATAGTAGGGAGAGCGTCCTGCAACTGCTCCAGGACAGTGTTAGGCAGAGCTGCGATAGTAGCAGCATACTTCTGTTGAATGGAAAACGAAGTAGGAAATACAGATTTAACAATGGTAAACCATAAACTTGGCTTACCAGAGTTATATTTGGGCAGCACTGGCATATAATGCACAGTTTGCACCGAAGGAGGAAAAGGAATTTGATGAGGATCAGCAGGATGAACTGAAGGATGCGGAGACAGTTGAGAAGGGTCAATTTGAGGATGTGAAGATTGAACAGGATGTTGTAAAGGATTGAATTGTGGAAACGAAAAACCTTGAGAATAAGGAAAACTATAAGAAGAAGGAAGTGAATGAGAAACAGAAGAATAAGGAAAGTTACCAAATGAATAGGCATGAGTAGAAAGAGGAGAAGGATAGTTTAAGGAAAGTGAAACATCAGTAGTAGCTTGAGAAAGTGGAGGAAGTATAGAACGAGAATTAAAGTAGTAACTTGAGTGGTAATAGCTGTAGTTGTGGTAGACACATTAGATGAGGGTGCCTCAGTAGAAGAAGAGACAGGGATATTAAGATCATGGGATTCGTGTTCACCCATGATTGCAAGTAGGAAACAAGGAATTTATAATTAAGTGTTAATCACAAGATTATAATATTGCACCTTACCAAATATAAAGTCACGAATGAAATTATAAATCACAAGATACAATAATACAATAATGTGATATACAAGTACAAGTAAAAGTACAAGTACTCTAGAATTTGTTCCAAGTAGCAAGTACAAGTACAAGTACAAGTACATGTACAAGTACTTTATGAAAACTTGTAAATATATAATATATATAATATATATATATATATATATATATATATATATATATATATAAATATATAATATATATATATATTATATATATATATATATATATATATATATATATATATATATATATATATATATATATATATATATATATATATCATCATCATCATCAATCATCATATCATACCGTCGATCATCCCCACCACTTCATTCTTATCTCCAAGACTGAATTTGGCAAGTTTGTACTGTTAACATTTACCGGTTTATATTATAAAAATAGTAGAATATATTTGAATCAATTCTATGAAAAGAATGCCGCTCAGTGCCTTACTGCCCTCCCTTTTATTACCTAATTAGTGAAAACTCGTCGCTTGTCATGAAAATTCCTCTACTCCTATGTAGCTTCAGCTAGAGACTTCTGCGATGTGACCCTCATGTTCTATGACCTTCGTCAATGTGGGGTCATTCCTTGGCCCAGGTGGCTGGCGTCTAATCAACCATATCTCCTCTCAAAACCTCATCCAATTCACTCTACTGATTATGCCCTTATCTTCTCGCCTCTTCCTCTGCCTAAACTTCACATTCTTTTCTCTTTCCAGGACATTTATCCTTTTCTGACTCATTCCACTTTTTTCCATTTCTGTTCTATCACCATTTATCGGTCCGATATTCCCAACACATCCCACTACTTCCTACGTTTAACCGATTACCGTTTTATATTTTTTTCTTGTCGTTTGTTTCGTTTTTGTTCTTGTCTTAATTGCTCTTAATGTCATTATGGTGCGTTCTTTGGGCTCTCCTGTGGTCACTATATGTTTAGGCGGCCGGGATAACTCATTCTCTTTTCATGTTATATTATAACTTTTTCTAATTATAATTCTTTCTATCATTTACTTATCATCTTATTTATTATTTTTTTTATCTCACATATCTTTTATATTTTTATTTTTTTCATCCTCCACTACCTAAAACTTAATCTTTCTTCTTATTTTTATTTCTTTACTGTCTTTTTCTTAGTTTTTTGTTATATTCTTATTTTTCACTTCATTTATTTATATTACATTTTTACTATTTATTATTCTTATTTTTATTTATTCATTACTCACATCTATTTTAAACACGTTTTTATATTCGTATTTATTTTTGTTTTTTCCATCTTCAATGATTTTGTATCCATTTCTTCTTGACATCCATTTGTTATTTCAGATTTCTATTTATCTTCTTTTCTTATTTATCTCCATTGATCCTTAAGTCTACACTTTACTAATATACAGGTTTAAACTTCTAACGGGTTAAATCTTTATAACATACTCCTCTTATGTTAAGATCTCTATAGCGCACTTCCTAAAATATTCACTTAGTTCCCCTGGTTGTGTTTCCAGCTGCCATCAGTTGGGCGCACTTTCCCTCAACCTTATCTTATCTTTGGATGATTTGTGATTTAACGGTGCGGATTTATTTTTTTTTTTTTTATTTATTCTTTTATTTTTTTTCTCACTCTTTTTATAGTTTTTTTGCTCTTTATCGTTCCGACGCTATTTTTCCCTATTTCTCTTATTTTCTTGGGCTCTGAGGCTCACGCACGGGGGACGTTCCGATTCGGGTGACGCCGACTCATTGATACTTTGCTGCTCTTCCCTGCTCTAGGTTTTTGTTACTCATACGCTGCTCTGTGGGGCGTTTTCTTTTTTTACTCGGCTCATGGGTTTTCCACGATGCAGGCGTGTGTCTCTCCCGTCGGTGGCGCCGGGGCTTCGTTTTGTCCCGTCGGCTGCAGCTCCTGGGGGAATTTCCCTTTTTTTTGCGCCTCTGCATACTCCCAACTTCACCTTCTTCTTCATCTCCTTTATTCACAGCTCGATTTATACTTCCTATTTGTCTTTTTATATATGGAGAGTTTGTGTATATATAGAGTGTGAGTCTCCGGTTCCTGATGTCGTTTGATCGTGCACACTCTTATATTTCACCAGCTGCTTCTACTACATCTATCTCAATAACTTCATTACAACTGAGTAGTCCTCTATATCCATCACTCATATTTTCTGCCAGCAATTCATCAACCTTACTCTTTAATTCTAATCTAGTTTAACTTTCAAACCCTTTCCTTTTTTTATCTTCTTCTACTCTACTTTCATATTATCTGATACCTTTAATCTATTTACTCTCTCTACAGTTCCTCTCTCGTCTCAATATACTACTCTCTCTTCATAGCATCTTTCTGCCTCTAGCATATTTTCTTTCTTTTACATACATCTCTCTAAAATCAACCTATAATCATATACTCTATATTATCTTCTTACTCATAATTATATATGTTTCTTTTTTCTAATTCGATATGCTTGTCCATCCGTTTATCTTTCTTTATTTTCTTAATGCTTTATTCTCTAGCAATTAACTATTCATCATTTAACTAACTACACTATTCTATTCTATTCTATTCCTACCTTTGTTTTGATAAATCTTGTTAGCATATTTCTATTATCTTTTTTTTTTATCTATATTTTCTTTGTTATTATTATTTTGATCCTTATATTTCTATTTCTTTTTTTCTCTATTTTTTTATTATTTTTTTTTTTCTATCGTCTTTAATCTAAAATTACATTAACCTTTTCTTCAACATATACAGATTGGATTGCAAGGGAGACATACCACAACCCTGTTTCACACTCCGCTATTATATTAAATCAATCACTTCCGACTCTATTTATTCTTACACACAGCGCACACACATCACTATCGTCATACATACTTTTGATTTCTATTCAAAAGCTTACCACCAACATCATATACTAACACCTGCCTTAGATTCCCTTTCCCTATTAATACGCCTGTTGCAAAATTCATAAATCCTAAATACAATTTTTTTTTCTTCTCCTCCCTCATTATCCCAATCATTTGTTTGCATATGTATCAGATTTGATTCCACAATCTCTATTCACTCGTATTCTAACGCACCTTATTCTTTCCCCATTAGTTCTTTCTCACCTCTGTCGAAGAGAGACGCACTTCTTTCACAAAATATCAACATAATATCTTCCCCTACACACTCAATAAACTAATTCCCTCTATAATTCCTACAGTTACCTTTTTCTTCCCCCCTTCCCTTATATAAGGTACTATATTGAACTTCCTTCCATCCTACGGAACTATATACCTCCAGTAACTTTAACGTTTGTTATAACAAACTTTTCCAAATCCAATGAATCACGCATCTCACCTATATATATATATAAATATATATATAATATTATATTTTATTATAATTATATATATATATATATTATATTTTGATATATTATATATTATATATATATATATATATATATATTATATAATATATATATATATATATATATATATATATATAGATATATAATATATTATAGGCCTATAATATATATATATTTGAACATCAAACTTTCCGCTAAATCGTGCATATCCGCGCAGACTGTCCTATCGCTAATAATGTGGCGACTTCAAGAAAGGTTTTAATTTAAATACTAAATAGTATATAAAATTAATTTTACAAAAAATTTATTTTATAATATTATATATAAAAATTGAATGAATATTTACGAAATCTCAAGATTTTCCTCTTCCTCCTCATTGTCTTCTTCGAAGGACAAGAGATCCATATTACCGTTTAAAAAGTTAGCTGTGCAAATTAATAAGCAGTTAAGGCTGACTCCCTGCCCGTCAAAATATCCCCACTTTAATACTAAATATTTCGCTCATAAAGCAGAGCCGAACTATGGGAAGAGGTTGTATTTTATTTTTATAAAAAGTTCAACAAATTCCTGCCTATGCTGAAAGGGAAAGATGTCTTGGTGAGAGGAGTGGCTGGGTGTTAGCTCTCTTCCAGCAAGTCCATTGCTTAATTTAGGGGTCCTCACTAAATTATTTCTGTTTTCCCCCTTCTGAAATATTTTGACCAGCCTGTCCACCCACCACCCTGTCTACCCATAAGAAGGTCTATTTCGTTCAGATTTTAGTAAGAATCCATGAAGCTCGACGGGAGGGTTAGGCGGGCCTGAGAGGTCCCGATGCTAGAGGCAAAACCGTATCAGCTCGGTGCTATAAATATATATATATATTATATTATATATAATATAATATATATATATATATATATATATCTATATATATAATATATATATATATACTATTATATATATATATATAATATTATATATTTTAATATATATATATATTAATATATATTTATATATATAATATATATATTTATATATATATATATATATATATATATATATATATATATATAATATATATATATATATATATATATTATATATATATTATAAATATATTATATTAATATATATATATATTTGGGTTTTACAACTTGAATTGATTGGATTTGCCTAGTTTATTAATTATAGAATAATATATTAATATAAAGTTATAAATGAGGATATAAGCCATTCAGGCTCTATAAAATTATATTTAAATATGTTATTTATTATATATGGTACCATTAAGGAGGGTTGAGATTGGTTTTGGGAGTTTAATTATTAAAAAACAACAATAAAAGTCTTATGCGAAAACTATAGTTACCCATAACAAATCATAAAAACAAAATAAAATTATATTCTTTATTCTAGCCAATAAGAATTCTTAATAAGTAACTATAACTTTCCATTTTTTCAAAGGTGCGGAGCAAAGGAGCCGAAAACTTTTTTATACCGCACGTGAAAGTTGCTAATGTTTTTACGTGATGAGAGCGTGGACGATCGCTAATTCTCCTGATGACTTTCTTTTTTTATTTTTTATTTTTTTTTTTTATTTTTATTTTTATTATATTTTATTTATTTTTTTTTCTTTATATACTTGGGGCCTATATTTTACTTCATATCTGAACCATATCCGCACATACTCTTCTTTTCGCCTACAGTGAGGGGCTTTTCGCAAATCTATTCTGGTATAGTTTATTTTTATTTTTTTTTTTTTTATTTATTCTTATCTCGCTTGGCAGGGCTGGACTTTAGCTGGTATTATGCTCTAGGTTATTAACTATAAGAGCGAGTAATGTGCCTATTTTTTTTTTCACTATCTCTTGATATATATTTATTTATATTATATATATATTTATATATTAATTTTTTTATATATTATATTATAATTTTATTTAATTATTATATTTTATTTATTTTATATTTATCTATATATATATATATATTTATTTTATTTTTATATTTTATTTTTTATATATATATTTTATATTTTATTTTATATATATTCCTATATATGTTGGTATCATGTTGGATGAAAAGGGTACGGATGATGCCGAGTGTAGTAGGTATGTTGTATTGATTGCAGGAAGGAGGCTGGTTGCATATTTATAATATCATTTTCCTTTGGTGGTAATGTAAATTAGTAACTTTATGATCTTTTGTAGGTATCAGCGGTTCTAGTCAGTCTTATTTGCGTCATGGTAATGTTTTATGTTACTATATGTGTTAATGTATAGTAGTAATAGACTTAATGGTTTCCTGAGTATTAAGAGGTATAGTCTACATGTAAATGTGTTCAGATAGGTACAATCTTAGGTAGGCTGTTAACGTTAGGTTTTACGTGATCAGATATTTGATATAATTGATGGTTATTTCTATAATTGATAGCGTATATTTATCAGTAGTTGTATAGTGATTATAGTATAAAATGGGTATAATAATTTGAGTAATATATGAAAGAATGTTTAGATTGGTTATTAAGGTCTATGTGGTAATAGATATTATATAGTGATGATTTTTTCGGTTGGTATTATAAGCGGTATGGTTTATTATTAAGTGGTGAGTTGTGTTGGAATTATCGTTTATTAGGTATATATATTGCCTGTAAGGAGATACCTATTTTTAAGTATATAAGAATAAAGATAGATTTGAGTATATTATATATTTCACATAAGATAAATAGAATGTCTGGAGGAGTGAATGTGAGTTTTGGTATAGGTATAGTCTAGGCTATATGTTATGTATAAGGATGAATGAGGTAAAGATTGACGCTAGTCATATAAGCTGTTGATAGTAAGTCTACTAGGACAGCAGGCATGCTAACGTATTTATATGTTGGAGTGGGAGTTCTTTAGTGAGGGTGGTGGTTTTTTAGCATTTTTTTTTATAATGATTTTTCTTGGATATATGGAGCACTAAGGGAATGATAATTTTTTTATTTTCCATCTTCAGCGCGCAGTCTCGGCGGCCGGGAGGGGGGGAGATTGGATGTGGGGAGGTGAGACGCATAAGACTCTGTCCTTTGTTACTTACTATGGTTCCTTTGTTAGAGTAATTTTTAATTGCCGTTTAGCTATTCTTGGTATCTCGTAATTGCTGTGGTTAAGGCGCCTAAATAAGTGTGAAGCTAGCAATGAATGGAGGAGTGGGGTTGTTCGGCTTGGTGGTGAGGGGGTGACTTGGATTTTTATTTCTGCTTGTGTGGTGAGCGAGTCTCACTCATAAATATGAGAAAATGTGTTTTTTTTTAAAATAAATATTTCCGACGAATTGCAAAAAAAAAAAAAAAAAAAAAAAAAAAAACTCTCTTAATTTTTGGGCATGGAGTTGCAAGTTGATTAATTTGTTTGTTTCTCCTGTAGTGGTGCCTGTTCTCGGTATAGGGCTTTATAAAATTCTTGTGTCGAATCTCCTTTAGATCAATCTTTGTGAGTATATATTATTAACTTCATACTAATTATACTATTCTTATAACTTAATATATTATATTTTTACTGTGATTTTATTCTGGTACATATTGTTATATAACGCATTATATATATATATATACTTCTCTATTATATATATTTTATATATTATATATATTATTATACTCCCAGTCTAAAGTAGGAAATAAAGGTGGCTGATGATAATATTAATATATATATTAAATTTAATATTATTATATTTTAATTAATATTAATATATATATATTATATATATATATATTATATATTTTAATATATATATTATATTATATTTAGTATATTAATATATATATAGTATCCTTATACGTATATATTATATTATAATATATATATTATATTATATTTTATATATATTATAATATATTAATATTATATATATTAATATATTATTAATATATATATATTATATTATTATATCATAATATTATCAATAAAATTATATTTTATTATATAATTATATGTAATTTTCAAATATAACTTTTTTTTCTTTATTATATATAATTTATAATATTATATAATTATATTTATTATATATATTATATTTAATAATATATATTATAATTATATATTAATTATATAATATTATTTATATTATTATATATCTTGGCTCCATATGGGGTATGGTGCTATATCAATATATAATTATTAATGATGGAGTCTGATGATGAGTAAATAGGGTACTTAAATAAAGTGGTAGTAGTAGAAACTACTATATATATGTAATTTACAATAAGATACTTTACATTCATAAATATAAATTTATTTAGAATACATTTATAAAAAATATTATATCAATACGTAGGAAAATGATAAAACAAATAAAAATATTGCAAGTTAAAAATGCAAAAGTACAGATGCAAGTAACCAAGCACAAGTACAAGTCAAGGCTCAGAGTACAAGTACAGTCAAGGTACACAAAAAGTGGTGTTTAGAAACTGCAGTAACAAGTACAAGACAAGTATGCGAAAGTACTACTACTTTTTATTATTACTACGATATGTCCAAAATGTACTTAAGGTACAAAGTACAAAGTACTTGTATTGAAGACCCAACCTGATATATATATATAAACTATAATAATATAATATATAATTAATCTCTAGTATACTTATATATATATATATATTATATATATATATTATATATATATATATAATATATAATATATATTAATAATATATATATAGATATGTATAATATATATATATATATACTTAAACAGTATTTATATTTATATATATATATAATATAATATTACTTAATTACCTATTATATAATTATACTAATATATATA
>JABUQX010010853.1:0-10000 GCA_015478945.1 Trachelipus rathkii
TTCGGTACTTCGTTCCTCGGAGAATTTGGGTGTTTAACCGTTTTCGCATTTATCGTGAAACGGCTTTCGCGTTTTTCGTGCGCCACTTCATATATATATATATATATATGGCCAGCATCTCGAAGAGGCCAGGCATGTAACTAGAAAACTATAACATCTACAGGAAAATAAATGACATTTTTTATTTCAGCAAGCAATTTCATTGATGAAACTTAAAAAAAATTTATTTTATTCAACTATTTATTAATAACACCTTAAATATTAGTATAATCTTAGACCTGGCAAGTCTACGCTGTGATTGACCTTGAATCCTGCATTAGTTCACGAGAGCAAAAGTTGCCATACCATTTTATTTTTACGCTTTGGAGAAAATGTAATTTTTTCTTTTATGTCCTTTTAGGGGTTCGAGCCGACGGAGGGACGGAGGGGGACTTCCCCGTCGTCCCCCGCTGAGAGAAACACCGACTCTATCCATCTTTAATTTTTACCGTCGGGTATTCTTTAGGATTATAAAGAAAAAAAATTCCAACATTTGGCAACTTGCGCGCTCCTCCGACTACTCCAGCTTCTTCGTATTCTCAAAAAACTAATTTTCCAACATTTTTAACAATTTTAATTTTTAAAAGCGTGCTTTAATTTTTTTTTTTAATTTCAGGGGTAAAAATGTCTCTGATTAATAAAATGATATTTATTTTCGTGTCCCTATTATAGTTTTTATTTAAATGTATATGGCCTCGTCGGAATGCTGACATATATATATATATATATATATATATATATATATATATATATATATATATATATATATATATATATATATATATATATATATATATATATATATATATATATATATATATATATATATATATATATATATATATATATATATATATACTATATATATATATATATATATACAATGTGTGTCGCACTGTATTCTACTTCAGGTAAAAGAAAAGTTTAGTAATTATCAAGGAAAAGAAAAAAAGCATTTTAAAAAAAGAAAATCGGAAGTTTAAAAGAAAGTAATTCATTCTCGTAACAATGACTTCAATATTTAATTGTACTCTATCCTTTTCAGTACTTATGAATAAGTAAATAATTAAGTACTTTTTAGCTTATAAGGAAAATTACTTAATTAAATACATATTTTTAAGTGAAAACTTTGGAAATAAATTTTCCTTTGTGGGTGTGAGAGGTAAAGAGGAAATGTAATTGTTTTTTTTTTATTAGTTTTGTTGTTAGAAGGAGGGCATTGGAGTTAGGGAGCCGCGGAGTCGCAAGGTTTTGGGTGGAGGCTGGACCCGGAGCCGAAATTTTTGTTTAGATTGGAGTCGGAGCCGGACCCGGAATTTTTTTTAGAGTTGTTGGAGTCCGGAGCCGGACCCGAAATTTTTTTTAGAGTGGAGGCTGAGTCGGAGCCAAAAAATTTATTTTTTAGAGTGGAGTTGTTGGAGTCGGAGCGGAAATTTTTTTTTAGATTGGAGTCGGAATCGAAATTTTTTAGAGTGGAGCTGGAGTCGGAACCGGACCCGAAATTTTTTAGAGCGGAGATAGAGTCTGAGCGGATTTTTTTTTATTTTTTAATAAAAAGGTTCGGAGTCTGAGCCGAAGTGGAGTCACATATTTTAAAATAATGGAGCCGAAAGTGGAGTTAATACATTTTGTATGTTTTAGAGCCGGATTCGGAGCCTGGTATATTAAAATGATAAAGGCCGGAGACGCAATCTGAGCCGACAAAAAGATATTTACGGCTCCGCAACCGCGCTTGAAAAAAAAAACTCCGTTCCTTTATCTATCTACTCGACAAAATCTCTCTCTCTCTCTCTCTCTCTCTCTCTCTCTCTCTCTCTCTCTCTCTCTCTCTCTCTCTCTCTCTCTCTCTTCTAAGTGGTTAGATATTTTGATGCGCCATCATAATTCCTTCACACCAATCCAGTTGCCTGTTCTGTATAGGGGCGTTGTACGTTCCTAATAATGTCGACATTATTTAACCATTTTATGTATGACCTGCCACATCCAACATCCCATTCTCTAAAAATCAATAGCTATGCAGACAGCCTAGCAATCGCAGCTCAAAATTCCTCTATTCCTCTACAGAATGCAGAGAACTGGAACAGTGGCTATCAACAAACAGAATGACTGCTTTAACTGAAAAATCCTTTATTACATTACTTACCCCAGATATAAGAGAATCAAACACCCACCAAGCATTTTCCTATCAAATAATAAACTACCTCTCAATAAACAGCCCACAATCCTAGTAGGCTTGACATTCGATACATATATGACATTCACCCCACATTAACAATATTACTTCTAGAGCTACACACAAATTAAATTAGCTGAAAACATTAACAAGAATAAATTTCGGCCATCATAAATAAGACCCTCACAATAGCATACAGAGCGTTATCAGCGCTTTTTTTCACCTACACCCTGTCCATTCCACTTTCATTCCTCCCATCCACTATTTCCTTTCCATCCATTTCATTTAAACTATCCATTCCTTCTTTATGGGTAACTACCACTACATATATATATATATATATATATATATATATATATATATATATATATATATATATATATATATCTCTTCTATATATATATATATATATATATATATATATATATATATATATATATATATATATATATATATATATATATATATATATATATATATATATATATATATATATATATATATATATATATATATATATATATATATATATATATATATATATATATATATATTGAGAAATACTATATATATATATATATATATATATATATATATATATATATATATATATATATATATATAACTTAATATATATATATATATATATATATATATATATATATATATATATATATATATATAGTGTAAGGTCCATCATACAGGAACGTACAACGCCCCTATACAGAACAGGCAACTGGATTGGTGTGAAGGAATTATGATGGCGCATCAAAATATCTAACCACTTAGAAGAGTAGATAAGATAAAGGAACGGAGTTTTTTTTTTCAAGCGCGGTTGCGGAGCCGTAAATATCTTTTTGTCGGCTCAGATTGCGTCTCCGGCCTTTATCATTTTAATATACCAGGCTCCGAATCCGGCTCTAAAACATACAAAATGTATTAACTCCACTTTCGGCTCCATTATTTTAAAATATGTGACTCCACTTCGGCTCAGACTCCGAACCTTTTTATTAAAAAATAAAAAAAAATCCGCTCAGACTCTATCTCCGCTCTAAAAAATTTCGGGTCCGGTTCCGACTCCAGCTCCACTCTAAAAAATTTCGATTCCGACTCCAATCTAAAAAAAAATTTCCGCTCCGACTCCAACAACTCCACTCTAAAAAATAAATTTTTTGGCTCCGACTCAGCCTCCACTCTAAAAAAAATTTCGGGTCCGGCTCCGACTCCAACAACTCCACTCTAAAAAAAATTCCGGGTCCGGCTCCGACTCCAATCTAAACAAAATTTCGGCTCCGGGTCCAGCTCCACCCAAAACCTTGCGACTCCGCGGCTCCCTAACTCCAATGCCCTCCTTCTAACAACAAAAACTAATAAAAAAAAAAAACAATTACATTTCCTCTTTCCTCTCACACCCACAAAGGAAAATTTATTTCCAAAGTTTTCAATTTCAAAAAATATGTATTTAATTAAGTACTTTCCTTATAAGTTAAAAAAGTACTTAATTAAGTACTTCCTTATTCATAAGTACTTAAAAGGATAAAGTACAATTAAAGTTTATTGAAGTCATTGTTACGAGAATGAATTGCTTTCATTTAAACTTCCGATTTTCTTTAAAATGCTTTTTTTCTTTCCTTGATAATTACTAAACTTTTCTTTACCTGAAGTAGAATACAGTGCGCGCGCACACACACATTGTATATATATATATATATATATATATATATGATCATATATATGTATGTAATCCAGATGTAAAAGGATTGGGCATGTAAAAAACTATCTTTCTTCACATGAGAATAAATCATTTTATTGATCAGGGACAATTTTACCCCTAAATTAAAAAAAATTAAAAAAATAACTTTTAAAAAGAATATCAAAGATTGATGCAAAATGTTGGACAGGAGTGTTTTGAGAATACGAAGAAGCTGGAGTAGTCGGAGGGGCGCGCAAAGTGCCAAATGTTGAATTTTTTTCTTTTTATAACTAAAGAATACCGACGGGTAAAATTAAAGATGGACAGAGTCCGGGGTTTCTCGGCCTACCGAGGGGACGACGGGGAGATCCCCTCTGTCCCTCGTCGCTCGAACCCTCTAAAAGGACATAAAAAGAAAAAAAAGAATATTCTCTCCAAAGCGTAAAAATAAAATGGTATATGGCAACTTTTGCTCTCGTGAACTAATGCAGGATTCAAGGTCAATCACAGCGTAGACTTGCCAGGTCTAAGATTATACTAATATTTAAGGTGTTATTAATAAATATTAGAATAAAATAATTTTTTTAAAAGTTTTGTCGATGAAATTACTTGCTGAAATCAAAAATGTCATTTATTTTCCTGTAGATGTTATAGTTTTCTAGTTACATGCCTGGCCTCTTCGAGATGCTGGCCATATATATATATATATATATATATATATATATATATACTATTTATTTATGTATACATATATATATATATATATATATATATATATATATATATATATATATATATATATATATATATATATATATATATATATATATATATATATATATATATATATAGTTCTCCCCTCTTGAGCTCTTATCCATATTCTTCATACACTGGAGTAGACTCTCCGCATCACATACAGACCTTAAACACTACTAATATTACAGATAACACTTTTTGTCATATACTACTGTGTGTTGGGAAGAAAGAAATTACCACATCGTACGTTCTGCGTGTTGTAGGCGGCGATTATATTAGGTAATTAGTATGAGGTAATTAGTAGGGAGGAAGTAATAGGTAGAGTGATGAGAAAGTTGAAGAATGGTAAATCCGCAGGTATAGATGGAATTACAAGTGAAATAATCAAGAATGGAGGCGACATTGTAATTGATTGGATATGGAAGTTGTGTAGCAGAGCCTTTATTGAAGGTATTGTTCCGAAGGATTGGATGAAAGCAGTAATAGTGCCCTTTTATAAGGGTAAGGGAGATAAGGGGAACTGCAGGAACTATAGGGGAATTAGTTTACCGAGTGTTGTAGGGTAGGCTAATGCTGGTATTTTGGTTGAAAGAGTACTTCAATTCAAGCGACTGAAGGACTGATTGGAGAAGAACAAGGTGCATTTAAAGTGGTAGAGAGAGTATAGATCAAATCTTGACATTGAGACAAGTGATTGTGAAAATAAGAGAGAAGAAGAAGAAATTGCATTTAGGTTTTATGGACTTGCAACAGGCGTATGATATTAACAAGGAAGCTCTGTGGCAGGTGTTTGTTATATATGGTGTTGGTGGCAGGTGAAGCGTATGTAAGAATAAATGGATTGGAAAGTGAATGGTTTAATATTAATAGTGCAGTGAGAGAGGGATGTGTTATGTCTCCTTGGTTATTTAATTTGTATATGAATGGGGTGATGAAAGAAATAGAGGTAGGGGTGGTAGTTGAAGGTGTTAGACTGATGGAGAATGAAAGAGAGTGGAGGGTGCCCTGCTTATTGTAGGCTGATGATTTGGTTTTTCGTGGTGAATCTGAAGAAAGTTTGAGAGGATTGGTAGTGGGATTTAACAGGGTGTGTAAAATGAGAGGGTTTGAAAGTAATTGCAGATACGAGTAAAGTGATTACAGTGAATGATGGGAGTCCGCGATGTGAAATCATGTTGGATTGTGGGCATTGTAACAATTATCTGAGTTTAAATAATTAGGCTATATGTTTAATGAAAAGGGAACGCATGATTCAGTGTAATAGGAAAGTTGTGAATGATAGGAATGTGGTTGGTGCAATTAAACCCTTGGTTAATACAAAGGGACTGAGTCTTTTGTGCCCTAGGGTTTTGCATGGAGGTATGTTGTTACCGGTGTTAATATATAGAAGTGGAATAAAAGGTATAGATCTAAGGTACAATCTGTTCAGATGGACAATCTTAGTGGAAGGGGTTGTGTTGTGTTCGAAAGGATGGATTATATTCGGTTGGTTAAGTATGTTTAGTCTTGAGTGTGCTGAGAATCGACCGGTTGGGAGACCGAAGAAAATGGATTGAGTCAGTAAAGGAATGTCTAAAGAAAAGGAATGAGTTTGGAAGGGGCGAAAAGAAAGGTGTTTAATAAGAGTGAATGGCGGGGTTTTGTGCGGGGATATGGTTGTGACCCTGGTCCAAGGAATGAATCCTTCATTGACAAGATACCACAGTGAGGGTACATCGCGGTTTGTGAAGCCCTAGGGTGAATTTTGTTTTTTACTGCGACTGGTTCTCACAAGGGTATGGGAAGATGCTAAGGGGGTGTGTCTTTCCTTTCGATTTACGTCATGTTCTTCTACTAACTTTTCTGTTGCCGGCTTATCCCATCTCATCCCCAATCTGAGAATAGGAAGGTAAAGAAGAAAATATATATATATATATATATATATATATATATATATATATATATATATATATATATATATATATATATATATATATATATATATATATATATATATATATATATATATATATATATATATATATAAGAGAGAGAGAGAGAGAGAGAGAGAGAGAGATTAAGAGATGAAGAGATAGATAGAGAGAGAGAGATAGATAGATAGAGATAGAGAGATAGATAGATAGATAGATAGATAGATAGATAGATAGATAGATAGATAGATAGATAGATAGATAGATAGATAGATTAATTTATATTTTTTATCTATAAATATAAAAATAAACGTTAAAATGAGTGATAAATATCTTGATCATGACAGGCTTATCAAGCCAACAACAATAATTAAATTTATTAGAACTCTTGTGCATTGCGTTAGAACCTTCTCTTAACTGGAAGAATGCAGGTGTGGTATTTTTATAGAGTTATGATGGATGAAATTTTCCTTACGATAGGCCTACTAAGCCGACACTAGCCAATTCATCTTTTCAGATCTTTTGTTAGATTATAACGTTCTAAAATTGTAGTAAGCTTCATTTATCTTAGCAATAGTGAGAAAAAGAACAAGCTACAATGTTTTATATTAAGGAAGTTGAAATTGAATTTTTATTTAATTATATATTGATAATTTCATAAAATACATAGGCCAACTTTTCAATTAATTTACAGAGACTGTACTTAACAAGGCCAAAACTTTATATTCAAGTGAAAATTCACAATGTTGATCAAGTTCAGTAAGTTTTTTTGAGATCTAAAATTTAATAACCTGTTGTTGGCAAGGATTGGTATCACGTTGCCTTGAGATAGTTACCTAGTCACCTAAGCCTTATTAACTAACTTATTGGACTGTAATTTTAGTAACAAGTTGGATTGTGAAACAGAAAAAGTTTAACAGTCTGGATTTGAATCAGGCACCAGCTCCAACATTTCAATTTTTGTTCAAGTTGTGGTTTGATAATCCTGAATAATTACTCACCCTTCTAAATTGATAAGCTCTTATAGCAAAGTTGCAACACTTTCGAAAAGCCAATATTTTTTTTCATTTGGTCTAAAATAATGTTAAATAATAGGAATTTCAGTATACAAGAACACCCTTAACTCGAGCAGAATGGTGCAAGTGAATATTTTCTATTAGTAGAATTCAATTCTAGCAAAGGGTGTCTAAACCTAACAGAACCTTCGGTAGTTCAAGTCTTGTTGAATGCTTAGAGAGCAAGAAGAACATTATATTTCAATCAATGGCTGCTCAGTTTAATAATCCAATATTACTGTGAAGTGCTTTCCTAGCTTATAATCTCATAGTTTCAAAGAACATCGTTTCATTTCAGGTATCAGGTATGAAAAATTATTTTGGTAATTGTGGAGCTACGAGTAGTATGACGAAAAATCGATTTTTTTCGATAATTTTTTTTATAAATATTTCTCCTACCCATGTTTGATGACGAATAAAGCGTTTCCATATCTAACCGTTTCGGTTTAGGTCCGAAAACTCATTAGGGTTATGATAAGATTTGTTGAGTAGACACAGTTTACTATGTATACTTAACAAAACTTATCACAACCTGAACTTATTGGGTCCTAAACCGAATCTTAACACAAGCACACATTATATATATATATATATATATATATAAACACACAAAATATATATATATATATATATATATATATATATATATATATATATATATATATATATATATATATATATAGACAAAACGTTAAAAAAAATTTTTTTTTGATGTAGCAATGTTGCATTGAAATTTGAAAGCCTATCGAAACATCGATTATCGTTAAAAAAAATCGATGGTTTTATACTATGCTTAGTTCTACAATTACCATTATTTTTTTTTATATCATTGGTAGGAAAACCGAAAGGCCCACATGGAATCCACCAGTTATGCAACATAAGTGAAGGACCGACATGAAACCGATATACATAGCTTGTGAAAATGTTTAAGGCTGTTCACCTCGTTACTTAATAGATTGTCTGTTCAACACAATGAACACATGACGTAAAACAGACTTTAATATCTTAATAAAATCAAATTTAAACTGATTTGTGCCTCAACCATTAAAATTAGTTTAATTGGCAGTAATTGCCAAATGCTTCCATATTTTTTTTTTCTCAAAACTAAAAAAAAATATTTATAGTCCTTTAAAACAGACTATTAATGTTGTAATGAAGTTGATTTAGTTGAAAAAAAAAAAAAAGATGTAAATATTTAACATAAAAATAAATATTATAAGTAGATGCATTAAATAAATCTCAACTTTTATATATAAAAGTGTTTTAATAATGGTTCAGCTGTCTTCGTGTGGAAGTGATTATGTTAATTGAAATTTCGGGTTCATTAATTTTGAAAATTTTATATGTAATGAACGTTAAATTACAGTTATTATGACTATAAAAATTATATATATATATATATATATATATATATATATATATATATATATATATATATATATATATATATATATATATATAATATAATAATAATATATATAATTAAATATATATGTAAATCAATATACATATGTATATAAACAAATATATATATATATATATATATATATATATATATATATAATAATAACATATATATATATATATATATCATATAATAATATATATATATATATATAATATAACCTTATAATATATATCTAATAATAATATATATATATATAATTAAAAAAAAATATACATAATTAAAAATTAAGAATTCGAAAATTAAATATTAAAACAAAATAAAAAAATAAGGAAATAGAATATTATATTAATGTGTGTAATTTATAAACTAAAGGTTAGTATGTATATATATATATATGTATAATAATAATATATATATAATATATATATATATATATATATATATATAATATATATATATATATATATATATATATATATATATATATATATATATAAATATATATATAAAAATAAAAATCAAATATTTATATTCTTTCTTTCTTTCTTTTCTTCACCTACCTTATTTTCCCAAGATTGGGAGTAAGGAGCGCTACAAGCATCGGAAAAGAAAAGCAGTAGGAGTATGACAAATGTCGAAAAGAAAGCCCAGCCTTACCGCCCCCTCTGTACCATTAATTAGTGAAAGCTCGTCACAGACAGAAAAATCCACCCTAAAGCTTCATGGGACCGCGACGGACCCTCACTATGGTAAATCGTCAATGTGGGGTTCATCCCTTGGCCCAGGTGGGCCACAACCATGCCCCCATACAAAACCCCGCCATTCTCTCCTATCATGCACCTTTATTCTCGCCTCTGCCAAACTCACATTTCTCTCCTTCAGACATTCGTTCACCGACTCAATCCACTTTCTCTTCGGTCTCCCAGCCGGTCGGTTCCTAACACACTCTCCACTATACATCCGCTT
>JABUQX010010853.1:15000-17500 GCA_015478945.1 Trachelipus rathkii
GGAGTTTTCCGGGTTTAAAAGCTTAATTAAAAAAAAAGAAGTCACGTTTACTCTAGATTCAAAAGAGACTCTTAATTTTTTTGTTCTCATTAACTTAAAGATAAGATAAAAGAAATTACCACTCAAAGTGAAATAGAACCTGATTGTCAGGAAGAGAGAGAGAAATGGTTTCTTATTTATATTTTTTTTGTATGTTTTTAATGTTTTTTCAATTAAAATGTAATAAAATAAGGTAAGATTAAATAAGATAATATAAGTAAGGAAAGGATAAATAAGATTGGACAAGATGGGTTTAAAAAAAAAAACTAGATTGTAGATTGAACTGAGTTATGATGAAATAAGATTGGATAAGTGGAAGTGAACTGTGATAACATGGAATAAGATTGGATAAGAACTACTGAATTGACATAAGATGAAATAAAGACAAAAAGAAGGAATGAACTAAGATAACATGAAATAAGATTGAATAAAAAGAAGTGAACTGAGATAACATAAAATAAGATTGGAGAAGAAATGAATTGAAGTAGGATGACATAACTAAGAAATTATTTCACACTAAAAATATTTGTAGTAAAGCGTCTTTTTCAAAAGAAATGAATGAATGTGGGGGAAATTTGAGTTATTGTGGTTTCCTCCAACAGAAGTCATTTAGATGTTGGTCAGATTTAAGTTATTGTAACCTCCTCCAACAGAAGTCATTTAGATGTCGGTCAAATTTGAGTTATTGTTACTTTCTCTATCAGAAGTTATTTGGATGTGGGTCAGATTTGAGTGATTGTGACTTCCTTCAACAGATGTCATTTAGATGTGGGTCAAATTTCAGTTATTGTGAGTTCCCCCAACAGAAGTCATTTAAATGTGGGTCAGATTTGAGTTCTTGCGACTTCCTCTAACAGAAGTCATTTAGATGTGGGTCAGATTTGAGTTATTGTAACTTCCTTCAACAGATGTCATTTAGATGTGGGTCAAATCTCAGTTCTTGCGACTTCCTCTAACAGAAGTCATTTAGATGTGGGTCAGATTTGAGTTATTGTGACTCCCTTCACCAGATGTCATTTAGATGTGTGTCAAATTTCAGTTATTGTGAGTTCCCCCAACCGAAGTCATTTAAATGTGGGTCAGATTTGAGTTATTGTGACTTCCTCCAACAGAAGTCATTTAGATGAGGGTCAAATTTTAGTTATTGTGACTTCCTCCATCAGAAGTCATCTATGTGGGTCAAATTTGAGCTATTGTGAGTTCCTCCATCAGAAGTGATTTAGATGTGGGTAAGATGTGAGTTATTGTGACTTTCTCTATCAGAAGTCATCTACATGGGGGTCAAATTTGAGTTATTGTGACTTCCTCCATCAGAAGATATTTAGATGAGTCAAATTTGAAATATTGTGACTTCCTCCAATAGTAATTATTCAGTTTAGAAATATAATGTTGAGGGATATATTTAAAAATATGAAGTTAAACGAGTAAAATCATTCTCCCTTTCCTTTTATCTGTGTGTGTTTATGTGTATGTGTTGAATTTCAAATTAAATACAGAAATTAAAAGAAAATCTGATAAATATGAAGAAACCCCTGCAAGGCGAACGTTGCTGAAAGAAAAAGGAAGAAAGTAATTAGCCACCTTATTATAACTTATTATTTAAAGGAACTAAAAGTTCGGGAGTTATAGTTTTTATTTTTAGCGAAACCTTTCTATTGATACCCAATGGCGCGTCGGCCATTGACTTACATATTTGGTAATAAAAGAGCAATACTACAATGATCAATTAAAAGTTACATTGGTTTAAAGGTTTATGTTCAATTGTTTTTAGGTCCCATAAGATATCGATACTATAATTACCTTTCCTTAAGTCACTATTATTATTATTATTATTATTATTATTATTATTATTATTATTATTATTATTATTATTATTATTATTATTATTATTATTATTATTATTATTATTATTATTATTATTATTATTATTATTATTATTATTATTATTATTATTATTATTATTATTATTATTATTATTATTATTATTATTATTATTATTATTATTATTATTATGTCACATGTCTGGCTGCCATGTCACATGTCTATGTTAAAAAATGTCGCATGCAAATTTCCTTTATTTTTTTTCTGAAACATTTTTTTTTTTTAAATTTTAGTTATGGTAGTAAAACTTTCTTAATTAAAATGTTAACAAAAAAAATACTTTGTTTAAATAACGTTAGCTAACTTTTACATCCTCCCCTTCGTTAAGTTTCGTTACAGTTAGACAATTCCATAAAAAACGTATTTAAACACAACCCTCGACGAAAACTTACATGCGTTTCCTGTTTAGTCATGCTGATCTCACGCGTACAAAAACAATAAAATATTAATTAAAAGAAGTTAGCATGTATTGCAGGTCAATGGTTTTTTTGGGAACAACCGATATGTTATAGTTGATAAGTTAGTGTAAAAGGAAAAAAATATTGATAAAGAATATATTATATATATATATATATATATA
>JABUQX010010853.1:20000-22500 GCA_015478945.1 Trachelipus rathkii
AATTTAATAGAAAGTCTATTTATTTTAACGAGTAACCAATAAAAGGTCTCTAAATAGGCTCTCTAATCATATTACTATAATTATTAACAATAAATTTTTTTATTTTTTTATTTTTTTTTACATTTTCCTATCCAAAATTTTACCAGGATTCCAAAAATGTATTCATTTTCGCTGTAGCTATTGTAGTTTTTGAGATATAATTTTATTTTTATTTTTATTTTTTTTTTTTTTTTTTTTACATTTTCCGCACTAAAATTGGACCAGCATTCCAGCAATGTATTCTTTTTCCCGTAGGGCTGTTGTAGTTTTTGAGAGTAGTGGTATTGTGGCTTTCTAGAGGCTGAACGCATAGTATATAAATATATCATATATATATATATATACTATATATATATTATATATATATTTATATTTTTTCTCTTTATCTATTTTTTTTTTTTATATATATATATATATATATATATATATTATATATATATATATATATATATATATATATATATATATATATATATATATATATATATATATATATATATATAATATATATATATATATATATATATTATATATATATATATATATATATATATATATATATATATATATATATATATATATATATATATATATCTATATAATCTATATAAAAATTTTTATATATATTTATATATATTAAAAATATACATAGATATATAAATGTATAAAAGATATATATTTATATATATATATATTATATATAATATTATATATATATATATATATATATATATATATATATATATATATATATATATATATATATATATATATATATATATGTAGTACTCCATTATAACTTTGTAAAAATTTTAATTTATGTTCGTACTTATGCTAAGATTTGCGCGAGCAAAATTTTAGCATAAGTCAAAGTGAAAATATATATAAACTCGTCCTTTTGAGATGCTCTTCAGTCAGATAAAGTCAGATTAAAACAATTATTAAGAATCAGAAGAAAATCTCACTCAAGATACTCTCTCCAGAAATCCTCCCGGCAAGAGCGATAAATTTCAAGGAAAAGGCTGCGACTCGAATTTCAATCACCACAAACTCAAATCCTCGCACAAAAAAAGGTGGAAAACGCGCTGGAAAGGGCTGTGACTACCAATTCGCCTAAGAAGAGAGTATCTCAACAGAAGGGACTTTTATTACTTCAAACTTTTATTAAATATATCTACTTATGTTTAATAAATACCTCATTCGAAATATGGATTTCTAAATTACCATCCTCTTATATAGGGTGCTTGCTCTCAAAAGAACTCACCAACTTAGCAAGTTCAGCCCTATATAATTGGTGAACCCTGAGTAGAACACCCAGAACTTCATATCAACGCTTCTGAAAACACAAAAATGAAAGAAAAAGAACAAACTACAATACACAAAATCGCCAATCAGAACACTGCGGAGAAATGACTCTAGCAAACGAATTTCAAATTTTCATTTTATTTTTGATTATGGTCTCATTTCACAACTGATCATATCTCAGTTCGAGAATTCATCGCTAGACATAGCAAAAACTTCCTTTTCGGCATGGATTTCTTTCATCATTCAAGTTTGGATTATGGGCAGAAACTCATTTTTGAATTCCACTACGAACTCTGATTCCTTTTCGAATTCTAAATGGTTCTGTTGACCTCTCCCTTTTATGTATGAAGAAATTTTTTCAAATAAAGGACCCTAAATTTCAAGCAACTTCGCCTATACATATGTAACTCCTTTTCGGTATGGATTTCTTTCATCATTTTTAAGTTTGGATTATGGGCAGAAACTCATTTTTTGGATTCCACTAAGAACTTTGATTCCTTTTCGAATCCTAAATGGTTCTGTGACCTCTCCCCTTTTATGTATGAAGAATTTTTTCAAATAAAGGACTAAACTTCAAGCAACTTCGTCTCTACATATGTCAAGCAATGTTTTTCTCTAACTACAACTTTGAAAACTACGTGGGCGCATTGGTCAAATCATGGATACGTTAGAAACGTCTTATATTGGACCTTTCCTTGGATTTAATGGTTCGATCGAATGTGGCCTATTTAACTTGTGAATAATTCAATTGTTTCATATCAATAATTATTATGTATTAACAATTTTTTGTATTTTTATGCATTTAAATGTTTTGTATGTTTGTTTTTATCTAACGATATAACGCAAATATGGTTATGGTTTAAATGGCCCCTTTATTTTTTCTGTAATATATAACATTGTATTTTTTATGTATTTCAAATAATTTGTATAATATGTTTAGATCTTTCGATGTAACCGAAGTTATGCTCGTATTTGAAATATTTACAAATTTCTTGTATATTATTTTTTGCCCTTCAATGTTTTATATGCTACTTATGTTCTTGCGACATAATTAGATATGTTTGCATTTGAAAGGTATAACTAAAATGTATTTGTAGTTTATTATTGTCTTGTATAATTATTTAACATACTTTCTCAAAGCTCGTGTTTTAGCGCA
>JABUQX010010854.1:15000-40010 GCA_015478945.1 Trachelipus rathkii
ATAAAAGTATATATTTATAATGTATAGTATTTAAACATATTATTATAAACACTATTTATAAACAAATTTTGTACTGCAAATTCAGAATTCGGAAACCGTCCGACGTTCCGCGCTCTCCTCTTTGAGCAGAGATGCCTCAATTTTTAATGGGTTAAAAGCGTTATTTAATAGGGGTTATACTTATATTTTTCGTTTTAATTTGTCATTATCTTTTATATTTATTATGTAATAATGTAAAAAAAATAAGAAAATTTTATCGTAACATTATAAAATTTGTAAAAATAGATAGTTTCTATAATGTTAACTCGTGCTGAGCACTATAGGACGAGTGCAGGAGTCGCCTCTGATCTACTATATATATATTTATATATATTTATATATATATATATATAATTATATATAATTTATGAAAATTCAATTTATATATATCTTATATATATATATATATATATATATATTAATAAATGTGTGTGTGTTACGATTTGGTTTAAGACACAATAGGTTCAGTTTATGATAATTTTTAAGTATACACATTATCTCTGTCTTCTTAACAAATCTTATCATAGCCTTAGCGAGTTTTGGGACCGAAACCGTTAGATATGGCAACGCTGTTTTCGCCATCATGTATGGGTAGGAAAAATATTTATATAAAAAAAAAAAACGATTATCGAAAAAAATCGATTTTTCGTCATACTAGGCTTAGCTCCACAATTATCCAAAAAATCGTAAGAAATGCTAACAAACGTTAGGAATTTGTAAAATTCTGTTAGGTTGCAGTTTTGCCTGCTAATAGAATTAAGCATATGCTAAGAAAGTGTAAATAATGCCAGATGTCACCATGAAACTATTTTTAATTCAAGTTTTCTTATACAATGAATAATAAAAAAAATGTACGTAAGCCCATTAAAAATAATATGATTATGCCAAAATATTTGTATATATTCATATTTTTCAGTTTGATATACTAATAAAGAAATCTAAATCTAATGTTTTTACTTTGCTGTATTCGGCAACTATAAAAGGTGTCCCTTGGTGAAAGAGAGGAAGCCCTGTAAGAACGTAAACAATATCAGATACCAGATGTTCTCCAGGAAAAACTATTTTTAATTTCTTATTTTTGCAATGGTTGATGAAGAAAGTGTTTAACGACTATAAAAATAATGTGATGGTGCCAAAACATTTGTATTCATTGTATTCATATTTCTTTTCTGTTTGATATATTCTTAAAAGAAATCTGATGGAGCAAATCAACTGTCGACTAAACAATTGAAAAGCGTAAGCAATTCTCTGTTTGTGCTCAAATCTTGTAAAAACATGCTAAATTTCGTTAGCACTGTGGATAAAAACGCTACCGCCTTTATTACGCTATGCTCAAAAGCAAGAAGAAATTAACTGTTACGTCTTGATTCGTGACTTCATGGAACCCAATTGTAAAAATTTAAAATTGTTATTTATTATTATTATTATTATTATTATTATTTTATTATTATCTATTATTATATTATTAATATATTATTATTATTATTATTATTATTATTATTATTATTATTATTATTGCCTCAGAGAAGTTCACTTCCTGTCTGTTCTTACTTTAAATTATTTCGAATTGATGTGTAAATATGTAATATTTTTGACAATAAGCAATTTCAATTTCAAAAATTTCAAATTTTATTGTAAGATATGTTGTTATTGTTAATATTAATAATTAATTAGTTATTAATTATTACTAATTAATTATTAATTAGTAATAATTAATATTAATATTATTCTTGTTCAAATATACGTTCATATTTGTGTTTCATTCCTCCCTCTTATGCCATTGGTTTATTATTGGTACGGTTAAGTTTTGTGGTACCTACGAACGACAACAGAACGGATGTTAACGATACAAAAAGAGGGGCTGAGGAGAGAGGCGAATCGGTGCCAATGCAAGCTCAAATATATTAAAAACGATGGTAAATCGCGAACAATAATAATAAAAAAGAATAGTGAGCATATCGAATAACAGTAGCAATATATTGTAATGTGAAATAAAACAAATATAGTTACCAATACCCTCTAAACTCTTATTTTAGAAGGTAATCGAATAAATCGAATTAATTATTAACAAACGTCATAAACTTGGTGTGTGTGTATTTTCCTCTCCCCCTCCTTTTAAGGGGTTAATAATAGATCTTAGGTGTGCGTGGTCGAGCCTTGACCATAGGGACATTCCAATTTTTTTTTTTTAACCACATCCCAACACGAGTCTTAAAATTACAATGCTTATTCTTACTATCATTATGCTCTGTTCCAATGTGCTGACCGACACCACAATATAAATATATTAGCATACAGTAGGTCAGATAGGTAGGGAAATTATCGGAGAAATTGCAGATATGCCCATAAAAATTTTCAACGGCTGTTTTCGAAGGAAAGCCATGCCTTCATTTGCCTACGTCGAAATGTAAGAAAATTTATATATACAAACAAATTTTAAATTCTTGTGTTTCAGACTTTGTTTTATGGAAATTCAAAAAAAGTAAATTAAATAAGTTTTTATAAGATTTATAAAAAGATTAGATTTCTTAAACAAAAAAAAAAAAAAAAAAAATCCACGAACCGTACTTAAAATGTGATAATAATGAGCTGCTGAAACATGCATATTTTTTTAAAACTTGTTTCAAGTTTTGGCGACAACTTTAACTGCATAAAGTACCTCTCTCTCTCTCTCTCTCTCTCTCTCTCTCTCTCTCTCATTCTCTCTTCTCTCTCTCTCTCTCTCTCATCTCCTCTCTCTTCTCTCTCTCTTCATCTCTCTCCGTCTCTCTCTCTCTCTCTCTTCTCTCTCTCTCTTTCCTCTCCTCTCTCTCTTCTTCTCTCTCTCTCTCTCTTCTCTCTCTTCTCTCTCTTCTCTCCTCCTCTTCTCTCTCTTCTTCTCTCTCTCTCCTCTCTCTCTCTCTCTCATCTCTCTCTTCTCTCTCTCTCTCCTCTCTCTCTTCTCTCTCCTCTCTCTCTCTCTCTCTCCTCTCTCTCGTCTCTCTCTCTCTTCTCTCTCTCTCTTCTTTTCTCCTCTTTCTCTCCTCTCTTTCCCTTTCTCTTCTTTCTTTCTCCTTTCTCTCTTTCTCTCTTTCTCTCTTTCTCTCTCTCTCTCGTCCAAAAATTATAAAATTAGATTGAATTTTTATTATATTTGTGCCATTCTCATACTGGCAGCTTCTCCAGATTTTCACAAGACTTCTTTATTACACCCAGCCTTCCAACCACCATGGAAATCACCACATTATTATTAGTGTTCCACATTCTTCTGATTTCTTGCTTAAGTCACTGATATTTTATTACCATTTATATGCCACCAACTCATCATTTGAGACTCCACCTCTATTATATAGCACTTCTACTCCCTCTTATCCTTAACTACGATGTCTGGTCTATTGTGGGTGACTTTCATCCATTGGGATGAGCAATCCTAAAGTAACGGCACCTCTTCGTTTTTTTTCTATTTCTGGGGGATTGTGCTTCCAGAAGTTGGCAGTTTCTGGCCTAATGTATTTCTGGCACAGTTTAAAATGAATTCCTCTGCAGATGGTGCAATGCCTTTCGGTATATAGATGTCGGGTTTGCAGAGTGACATCCTGATAAAATGTGAGGAACAGATTCTGTGTCCTGGTCACACAGTACATTTATCGCTGATCTTCTTTTCTACATGTTTTCTGTACCATCTTGTTCTGAGTGTTCGGTCTTGAGCGGCCATAATCAATCTTCTGCTTGCAATCGTATCCTAGTGAATATCTCCACTGATTTTTATTTATTCATATAACTTTCATCTATGGTTTTCTTATTGCTTTGCCATTGCTTGTCTCCTTTGGTTTATATGTTTCTTCCTCTCTGCTTCAAATTTATCTTTTAAAATTGTAGCCTTTTCATTTGGCGTTTTTTCTTCCCACCTTCGGCCTTGTTTTATTCTAATGTTCATGTTCATGTAATGTTCTCTTCTTAATTAGAGTTGTTGTTGGCTTTTCACTTTCATGTTGATACATCAATTGGAGGAATTTTCTTTTTGCGCTTTCCAGGTATTGGTCCATCCCTATTACTTATCGTTTATATATGTAACCATCTCTATTACTTATCGTTTATATATGTAATCATCTCCACCAACCCCATGCTTACTCTGCGCTCTGTATACATTCTAGAGAAGATTCTGTCCTTCATAAATCATTTTGTGGGCATTTAGCAGTTTTCTTGTTTTTGATATAATTTGTGTCTAAGGTTTCCTGAACCATCTATACACTCCCAACTATAAGAATGGACCGGTACTTGCTATGCCTTGATGGCTTCCAATTTATCTTTTTGGTTTTTAATATTCCTTTCTAGTCTTCTCTATTTCATCAAACTTCATGTTCACACCGTTCTCAGAATCCTCCACTCCTAAATATTTATAAGTAATTTCCTGTTCCAGATTCATTATGATGGTATCGTCTATCGTGATGTTCTTATTCTCAGTTCTTCTATCTTTCCTGAGTGTAAGGTAAGCACATTTTAAATATCCAGCCAAACTCTATACTATATCTTTGGGAATGAACTTCTTGAGTATCTTCACCTGTTGAGGTGGTGGGTCTAATCTAGATACAAAATAATAGCATGGTAAGCTAATAATAGTGGGGAGATAAATAAACTAGTGTTGTTACAGGTGATAATGATAATGATGATGATCATAAAAATAACGCATTTCGACTATCAAAATTGTTTTTAAACACAAGCTCATAGCCTTAAGAAATAAAAGAGATGAGCTGATTAGGTTATACATAAATAGAATCTAGACATTATTTGCATAACTGAGGCATGGGTTATGAAGAATTATTGGAGACCTTCCTTGCAGGAATATGAAATGACGGATTTCCTTAATTTATACCAGAGTAGAGGAAATAGGGTGGTGGTGTGGCGCTTTAAGATGTTAAAAGCAATATTCAGTCTGTTATAATCGACTGATTTAAAAATGAATGCATATATTGAAAATCGGTGTGGGTGATATTCCCTAATATCATATAATCATTTAGATAGGGGCTTTTTATAGGACCTCCTGGCCAGAAGTCAAAATTAGACGTGGAAATTGGGTGAAAGAATGAGGAACCGATGCCCAGTAGAAAAGGTATAGTCTGAATGGGTGTTTATTTTCGGGCCATTCTTGGACTTCCTTGTCTAATAGTGACCATAGTATTCTGCATTCATAAATTGTATATCTAGATAACTTTTTGACGCCAGATGGTCCAAGACCCACAAGATACGAATGCCTACTAGACTTAATATTAACTAACGATGTAAGTATGGGATGAAGTTAGTTGAGGAGAATTTAGGACTTAGTGACATAATATAATTAGATTTAATATGATGTAATATCTGGGCCCAAATTGCAAGTTAGTTAATAAGGAAAAGATCTTAGTTTTCCGAAATGGCGATTTTACCAAATTCCGAGACATGCTTAGTACAACTAACTGGGATAAAAAGATTTAAAGAACCAAACTGTTTTTATCCATATGTGGACATTAAAGCAAATTTTTAACGAAATATTTCAGTCAGTAATTTTAAAGATAAACATTAGGTGGCAGAAGAAACCGTTGGCTGGAGATAGATGAGATAAGGAGAAATTAATTGAAAGCGTAGATGTTTTAAAAATAATATTCAAGGGTAGTAATTTAGGGAAGATGATTTAGAAAATTATAGAAAAATAGAATGACCTTAAAAAGCGAAGTCAATAAGAAGAAAGAGAGAGGCAGAATTTTAGCTAGGAAAGTAAATAAAGAACTGAAGAAGTTTTTTTTAGCTTTATAAATTAAAGTATGAAATAGGTAATGGTCCAATTAAAAAAAATGATGAAAATTTAGCTCGTTCACGACGGTAATCAGCAGATTTAAAGAGTCTTTAATCTAGCTTAGTGATTTACTGAGTTGGGAATGAGTAATGTTGCGAAAGATTAATGCAAGTTTTCTGTATTGCATTAACGAAACTAGACTTACACGAATTTGAATCTTGATTGTACAAAGATTAAAAAAACGTTTATTAGATCATATGACGCCAAGTAAACTGCAGGCCTCCTGATTGTAAATATTATGGTAGATCTGAAAAGAGGGGTAGTTACAGCATTGTCAAAAGGCACTGGTTTAAATTTGGATTTCTTTAAGCGATCTATGCATTTGGTAGTTACCAGATGAACTGGAAAATGGCATATGTTTTGCCTATTTATAAGAAGGTAGTTAAGGAAGATTGGGAAATATAGGCCAGTTAGCTAACATCTCTGGTTGTAAAGGTTCTGGAAAAGTACTGAAAGGTCATAATAGAGAAATATTAGAAGATAAATAACAAGGTATTGTAATGACTCCTCAGCACGGTTCAGAGAAAGGCGTAGGTCATGTGGTCAGAACAAACTTTTAGAATTTTGGAATATCATTACTGCTGAGTATCGTACCGAGGAGATTCCAGTTGATATTGTCATATTTAAAAACTTTAGTAAAGCTTTGATAAGGTTCCCACATAGGCTGTAAAAGTTATTGCACTGTGGAAATAGTGGAGTGGTAGCATGGTGGTTGTTTAAAGAGTGGGGTTGCGAAATAGAAAACAGTGTGTACACTAATAATGGGAATAAAATCATGGGAAATAGTGATAGAGGTTGGGTGTCCCAGCAGGGTTCAGTGACTGGGGGCATAATGTTCTCATATATATAAATGATTTAAGGACGGGACACTTAAATTTGCACAAGTTTCTTCTAAGTTTGCAGAATGATACTAAAGTGTGCACACAGTTCGGAAGTAGGATCATAAAAGATTCAAAAATGATTTCGTCTTGATAAATTCTTTTGGCTGGGCCAGATAAAGTGGGTCAAAATAATTTAAAATAGTAAAATAATAATTTCACCTAGGTTACTTACTCAAATAAAAGTTTTTAACTACGATATGATATGGGGAATTGGCTTGATCTGTGACCAAGAAAGACGATTTAGGTTGATATACATATTTGAAAAGTAGCTAAATCAGTGTTTATGAAAGCTAGAAATAAAGATCTAATAAGTTCTTGGGCATAATTATCGCAATGTTGTTTTAACAAGGAGAAAGGAAGTACATTATAACTGTATAAATAGCTAGCATGGGTTAGCCAGTAATAGATGTATTGTGGCACAAGTTTTGGCCCTTATTTAAAGAAAAGAGCTTAGATACTCAGAATGGAGTGCAACGTAGAGCACAAGGATGATTTCTGGGTTTCGGGGTAGGTATGATGAGGAGGCTGAAGAGTTGGGAATTTTTCTGTAGAAAAGGCGATTTCTCAGAGGGGACATGATAAAGTCTACAAATATTTACATTATTGATAATACAGAGACATCAATAATTTTTTCATAGTAGAACATGGACGAGTGAACATGGGGCATAATAAGTAAAATTAGAAGAAAGCAATGCATATCTTGGATATGAAAAGCATGCTTCCATAATAGGGGTTTGTTAAATTTTGAAAGTTGCCAGAGAGGTTGTTGAGTGTGACTCGATTTGGCAACATTTAAGAAAAGGGTTAGATTCGTTGTTATGGATGGGTTGGGAATGCATATAATATGTTGACGAAGGCCCAAATTGCGGGTTTTTAGTTTGATATAGTTATAGTTAGATGTGCATGTGTGACGATAACTTAGTTATTTATTAATGCATGTGGATGGTTTTGGGTATCATAGTTTATATATCCATTAGTTTTTGACTAAGCCAAATTGGTGGATTTGTAGTTACAACATATTGACAAGTCCCTAGGGGTGCTTTGTGGATTTGCATGAGAATGTTTGGGTAGTGGGTTGACTGGGAAAGTCTCGATAGGCCCATGTGGCTTTTTACTGTGTCTATATTCTTAATGTCTTAATGTCTAATATATAGGTGTGGGTGTGCACGGGTATGTGAGTAATAATAATGATTTACAATATTGACGTTTATGATACATGGAACAAAAAGCACCTTCAAAAGACTGAAGGCTTCCACACGAGGGCAGTTTGTCGAACCATTGCCAACACACCTATGTGTGTAATGGTCCTTTTTGAAAAAGAAGCTTGTTTTCATTGGTTGGGTTTGCTATACACACAAATCTTTGCCATCGCTTGTGGAAAAGATTTGTGTATAAGGCAAACCAAGCTATTTGTCAATACTTTAGCAGTGCAATTCGAGTATATTCAAATGCGGACCTAACTTATTATATAAGGTTACAAAAAAAAAAAAAATCTTGATAATATAAAAAATGAGTAGTGCTTTTATCCAATATTACTTATTTTTTAAAAAATACGTTTAAAATCTTTAAATAACGATTAATTCTTCCAATTTTGCAAATAGGCTTACTTACTGAACCTTTGAATTGAAACTAGGAGGGCTTATTTTTTTCTTAACACCAGGCTATAGTACTTTTATAGTGAAGCCATAACTACAATTGCTGAAAAATATTGGTTATTCACACCAAACTTTGCGAAAACCGAATTTGTCAAATATACGAATGTGTGTAAACGTACATTGACCTTAAGAAAAAAAAATGCAAAACTCAAAGATTCAAGGGTTTGACAAACTCCGCATGTGTGGAGCCGCCTTGAAGGTTCTGATAAAACTCCGAAGTGAGAAGAAACCCTTTATTTCGCTACAAAATCTTATACGTTGACAAAAAAAAAACTGAATGAGAGCAATTCTGCATGAATCAACTTGGCAGAAGGGAAGGAAGCTAGTGCCCATCGCCGGAACTAGGCACACGTTTGTAGCAACAAACGGCAATAGAAGATAATTAGATCGTTTTAAGTATCCTGGAGAGGAGGAAGCTGTATGATATAACATAAAATAAAGGTTGGGGAAACTTAGCAATGTACAACTGGCCATACGTCATTACATAATTAGTAGTAAAATAAAAATCATGTATACAATCACAGGTATGGACGCACTTTGATCGCAGGACTATACTTACTGCGCACCACAAATTGCTTCTCAAACCCTATCCTTGCAACTCTTTTTACTCATCATTGGAAGCACGCTCAAGCATGATTACCACGACCTCAAGTTTCAGGCGAGCCGGCAACCAGATCTTGTTCAATGAACTGCAACAGCATACCTTAACCATATCCAGATCCATCTAGGTTTTGCAACTGACAAATTGCTAACTTACCTTTTATAAAAAGCCCGGCAGAAGAGGGCAACGCGCTGCCCACTAAGCATAGATCGGGCATATCACGAAATGGCCTTAAATCTTTCTTGCAAATGAGTTCTATTTCCAACTCAAGGCCCGCTCGACAAACTAGTTTCTAAAAATATCTAAAAAATGCAATTGTAAGTTTTCATTCACTGTGAAATCCCTAAGCATGTGCTAGATAACAAAAAAATAAGTTTCAGAATTGGTAAGAGAAGCTATAGTTTATGGAAGAAACTTTCGGACACTGGCGTGAAACAATAGTTAGCATTTTTTTACATTAATGGGCGGATCAATAAAATCATAGAGAAAAAATGTTATAAATAATTGGAAGAGGGAAATAGCGCTCGGAAGAACCGCCCGGTTGATTGTTCAATGAATTGCATAAGCTTAGTAAGTGTCACAAATGCAGCAAGAGATATTCTGGCGCTTAAGCAATATGCCGATTTTTCTAAAAGGCACTTGGTTAACAAGTTCCACTCCAAGGCATGACGGCTAAATTGTGTTTAATTCAAGGAGTTTTACGGGACTTCGATTCAATTTCCATTCGTAAAGCGAACCGAAATAGTCATTCCAATATTTCGAGGAATATCCACATAAGGCAGAAGAGCATAAAAAGACATGAGGAGTAGTAGCCAACTTGGGAAAAAATTATTTTTAGAACACTAAGATAATTTACGTTTTTTTTTAGCTAATTTTTTTTTTTTTTGGTCAAATCTGCTTTAAATTTTTTTTTTTTTAATTTAAATAAAAAAAAAATATCATTTTTTAAAAAACGCAGTCGCTCCATTTCAGAAGACTTTCTTTTGTAAGCGCCACGTGTTTAAAAATTTGCGAAGATTTTCAAAAGGTTAGGCCAAGAATTGTAAAAAAAAAATAATTTTGCCATAAAAAAAAACTTACAATCAAAATAAAAATTTAAAAAAAAATATATTTGTTTTAACACAATTATATCGAAGTAAAAAAAATGTTTCTGATACATTATAAATTTTTTTCCAACCTTTCGGAAAAAATAAAAAGAGATTTAACTCCCTAACTGTATTATAATTGAAAAGTGTCTTACGTTTGGCAGCAATTACGCCGTATAGTAGTAGTAAGGCTTTTCTAGTTCAGTTGTTGATTTCCTTCGCGCGTTCTTTAATACGGCAAGAATGACTTGCTTCTCTAAATCTTTTTTCAGATCATTTTACAAGAGTCCCAAATACGGCGCAACATTTAGCCTCACGAATTAAATTTTAGTGTGCAGTGAGTTTTGGTGGTGTGCTAAGTAGGAAAGTAGAAAAAAATTTCAATACGGTGTGTGTATTAAAAAAGGTGGTGCAAGGTGGTAAAAATTAAAAGATCGTGGCTTGAATGTACTAAAAGCTAATTATAAAGGTTGGTAAAGACGGTGGCAATGCATAGCACTTAATGGGTTTAAATACAGTCATAATCGTAGGTTTAAAAAAGGTAAAAATAGTCGCTATGATGTGAAAATGGGGAGATCTTGGCAAGTGGAGGAAGAATCGTTTTGGAAGGGAAGTAGAAAAAGTTGACGATTTCGTCGGTGAATAAAATAACGTGTGGATAAGTATGAAAGAAGCATTTTCAAAAAATCTGCATGACATTGGCCAGTGATGAGGTGATTGTTAATACTGTTGTAGTTTGAATTAGTGTACAGAAAAGTAGCGAATTGTGCGGATGGGGTATAAATGGAGTAAAGAGGATTGGCAGTTTTTGACCCGAGTTTAAGTGTGGTGTAAGCTATCGCAGAGTCCAGTAGTGTGAAATATGTTGGATGGTAAGCAACTGAACAAAATTAAGAGTTTAGATTTTTTATAGTTTATGCTCCATGTTGAATGAAAAAGGAACAGATTATGTGATTGTGATTATAAAAAGTTATGATGGGTAGATTGGGTTGCTGATCGGAAATTAATGCTTGAATGCAATGGACCAAGTATTAAGTGGGCTAGGGGTTTTTGCAGGAAGGAGTTTATTGTTCCAGTGTTTAATGTATAGTTGGTGAAACTACTTAATTAACGTACAGGAATTATAGGTGTCAGTCTGTTCAGACGGGAAATATTAGGTTGTTTGGTGAGATTTCAAGCAAAATGGAGAATGAGCGTTATTAGGAAGTGTGGTGTGAGAATATATAATGTGTGTGTATTAAAGTGTTTGGTCATTTTGGAAAGGATGGTAGGTGTAATTTGGTTAAGCATTTTCATAGTGCATTGTGTTTAAAGGATGGTGGGAGACTTCAGAAAAAAATGGAATCGGTAGGCTATGTCTGATGGAATGGAAGATGCTAATTTAACGGTAAGAGAAAAAATTGGTGCATCGATAGGAAATAAGAGGTTATTTTGTGAAAGGGAGCATGTTGTGGGCCTGGCCAGGTGAATCCTGCAATGATGAGATACATACAGGAGGTTATGTTCGTAGTTGTGTGACAGCTCTAGGTTGGATTTTTGCTTGCGACGCAGCTCGGTCTTGGGTTATGTTTCCAATTACTATTTGTTCCGGGTATGCTTGAGCACCCATCCAAAATCCGAGGGATCAAGTGGAGGGCTGAAATGATGCCTTAAAATAATTGCGAAAGCTCCCTGGCGGTTAGATATAAAATTAAACAAGAATCCCAATTATTATTATTTTCAAATTTTTTAGAATTAATACTTGTATGTTTTAAGTAAATAATTTATAAAAGACAATCTGCTCATAATATTTTCTTTTCTGGCTGAATGAGTGGAAAGACATAATTGAGTTATAGAGATCTCTTTGAGAGTGGACTAATGAGGACTTCTGTGTATGTGTTTTAACCCAAACATCTTGAATAAAATCAAAAAGCTTTGAAAGGAGAAACCTTAGTAGATGAGATTTAACGACCGCGTATGAATGATATAATCAAAGTTTAGGGGAATATCGTTTTTTTCTTTTCTAACAATGGAAACCATTTTTTTATAGGGTAACAATTTCAGGACAAGCATTTTCCTAAGTTCATTTCGACTTCTTAAAAAGGAAACCGGAAAATATAAGAAAAATCTGAGAAAACGAGAAATAGATATGAAAGGGAGAAAAATTTTTATTATATTTTTAAAAGAATATTGGTAAAATGTAAAAATATTAAGTATTAAAAAACAGCAAATAATAAAATTATTGAATACTGTACATATCACAATATAACATTTCTTCTCGATTTTTCATATGATGGGAAGGGGTTGAATATTTCATGAATTTAAAAAATGAAACTTAATTTTGGTGGGCAATGCTTATTAAATTAGAATTATATAGATGGAGTTTTTTAAACACTTACTTATTAAAAATTAATTTAAAAGATAATTTTAACAATTTATTAAATTTAATTACTTTAATTACTGAAAAACTAAGATTTTTTTTCTCAATTATTAGGGAGAGGGGGACGTTTGGTGAACGAGGCTCTTACTTCATTCAGCTTAAACACTAATATAATGATAGTAGTAAAAATAAAATAAATATCTGCTTTATTATTTTAAATATTATTATAATTCTTCATTAACATTTAATTTGCATAATCTTTTCATACATAAAAGATTGTAAATATGACAAAAATAAATGAATTGGAAATTTATTAAATTTTCTAATTTATTATAGTGGACTGCAAAAAAACAATTCAAAATAATAATGCTAAAATTACTATACTATTTTTTGACAAGGAAATTATTTCAATAAAATTTCCTGTTTTTGAAATTATTATTTCTTAAAAATGAAAAATAAAACTATTTTATGTTGTGATCAAATTTAACGTATTTTATATAGGAAGTTTTGGAAATAAAAAAATCAATTAGAATAAAATGGACACATTTTATTAGGGTGGCAATCATTTCGAGACACACACATATCTGACAAACATACATCACACATGAATATTTTATATATTAATATTTTAAATTTAATAATATTAATATATCAGTAAACAACACCATTTAAAAAAAGAAGGGATGACACTCACAATTTTCATGTACAGCATATTTATCTTTACAATTCTTGAAGCCGGTAGAAAGTGATATTAATAATGAATTAATAATAATAAATTAATAAATTCTTAAAATTATTTAAGGATACTCTGATTTTAATTTTGTTGTTTTAATTTTATAATAACGCTGCTTGAACATATATTAAAGATAACTTTCTTTTATATCAATGCTAAATTATTATATAGAAAAGTCTGGGGTAGTGTTCGTGTCAATCCACGGTTTGGTATGTTTGTATACTCTCGTAAATTAGGCTGGCAAACGCACAACGTTTCGAACAGAGGGAAATCATGCCAAGCTCACTTTACGACACAATTAATGTGATCTTTGTCATTGGGGTTTACAGGCTTACTAGAGACCTCAGAGTCACCTAAAGATATATTATTATAATAATATAATTTATATATACTATATATATTATATATAATATATTTATATATATATATATATAATATATTTATTATTATTATATATATAATATATTATATATATACTTTTGTGTTTTTCTTTATCATTTACTCCCCACTGAGGGAGATTGTGGTGCTTAATCAGTTACGAGAATACAATAGAAGTAAAGAGACAACCACGAATCGAAATGGAAGCAAACCCACTTACGCATTTTCCCTCATACAGAGTAATTAACGTTGTGGTATTAGAACTTTACAAACTCGTACGGACCCCACTATGTTATTCGTCAATGTAAGGTCATCCCTGGGCCAGACTCGCAAAACCATAATATCTCCAACTCACACAAAGCCACCCACTCGCTTTCTATTATCTTCATTCTTCCTGGCTTGAAACCAAATTTAAACATTCCATTCCATCCAAATACTCCTTTATACCGCTCCATCCAGCCGTTTTTAGGTCTCTTCAGCGGCTCGTTTCTCTCAACACGAACTCCACCGTCTTTCCACATTTACAAAACCATTTAAACATACTCTCATTTTATCTCCTCATTTTCACTCCTTTTTTTTCTTCACCACGAACGAGTCCCAGACGGGCTAATTCTCATTCTTATCAGTTTTATCTCAGACTTAACACACCCATAAGATAATCATCTAAAAGACTCCACCTAGATTATAATTTCCTATTCCACACCATAATTTCGCTGTTTATATTAACACTTAAACATAACACTATAATGCAAACGAACTCCCAATCGACTCAATGGCTTAGGGTCCATTTGGTATTCACCAAAGTATTAATGCACAGCGCTTTCTCCTACTAAAACTCTGCAACTGTTATTTTTCATCTATAACGTATTGCTAAATATTTATTTTGATTACTTGTTCCTTTCTGCACATTCCCAGCTGATTCATCACTGCAGACTAACTACTCTTCACCACCATCAACCTTAATTTTATTCTCATTTACATTTTCAATCCTTTTTAATATAGAAACCCTAACAAAACTCTTTACGCCACACAAAATTCAAATCATTCAGCTTTACAATAAGACTAAGCAGAGCATCCTCCGCTCTCCCCATTCCTCTACCGTTAAGTCCAACACGTACTTATGTCCCATACATATGACATACTAAAATAGACATGAGAGTTTGAAGAAGATCTTGCCTCATCTAATTATTATTAATACGATATCACCATTCCGCACATTTATTTCTTTACGAACGTTTTACTATGAATATTCATCCACATTGCTTTCATCGGTTTACGAAAGTACCATCTATATTCATTATTCAACGATATTCCTTACTTCCTTCTCGAGAAGTCGCCATTCTTCCTTTTTCCAAACTGCTCATTTACCTCTTTTTTTCTAATACGTATGCAACTTTTAGTTTTTCTTTTTCCCTCCTTATATTATATATATATCATACATTTTTTTTCGTACCTTTATATATTTGGCTTTTAGGGCACATTCAAATCAGAGCCTCTTTATCTTACTTTTTTAACCGCTTTGCATCACACACCACTCTTCATCAACAACCACTACTCAAAGGCTTTTTTTTCTTCATTTGCTTCCAAAATTTGTTCAGTTTTTAGCCTGTTCCACCGCATTCAACTGTTTATATGTGAGTCTGCTCATGATTCTTTTCCTTTAACCCTGTTCACTTAACCTTCCACTCGTAATTCTCTCACATCCTTCCTTTATTTCTTTTCCTCTTCCATCCAAGCCCCCCACTAACTTGATTTTATAATGATTGAATATTTCAAGTCGACAACCCCCCCCCACGGTTTAACAATTCCAAGCACAACTCTCAACATTCTCTTTTACAAACAAGATCAATCATTAACATTTCAGCCTTCATACCAATCTGCCTACGCCACTTTAGTATGCTTAGGATACTTTTGTGTCTAAGATTTATTATTTTACACACTCATACCCCTTTCTAGCATCGCAGAATATCAAATACCTACCTACGCATCTCATGTTTCTTCTCTCGAAACCAAAGGCACTGTTACACACATCTCTTTTTCTTTCGATCACACTATCCAAAACATTCAATCACTCCATTTAGATTAATCCCCAGGAAAAGCCCTCTCATCAATATCAACGCTCAGGCGACCATACGTTACAACCACACACACCTTAACCTTCTCAAACTTAAAATTTAACCATTAGTATTCTAGTATGTACAACAACAAGTCACTCATAGGCTCTGGTGCCAAACAAATTGCTCATGCAGAATCGCGACTAACTCCTCTCCCTCTCATTCCTACTTAATTCCAGCACAGTACACCTTCATCCCACACCCATACTATCATCTTCAACTCGCTTCCTTTTCATCTTTGGTTTTCAACTACTAGCTCTAGCAACCAAATTCCCCTTTTGAAATATCATCATTATCTCTCTCTCTCTCACTCTCCTCGCATTTATTCTCTAACATTCTACGGTACCGACATTTACATAGTTTCGCCGAAGATGACGAGATCGATACGGCGTTAAGACATGTTCTGGGGTGTGCATCAAAGCGATTCCTAGTTATAGATAATGCCCCAAAAAAAAGTTTTTTTTTTGGAAAAGTACCAGCCAATCCAACTACCACCGTTCTTTTAGTCGAACTCCTACGGTAGCAGAACATACTTTGTGGAAATTCTCTCTCCGCCCCCTACAACGGTACGTAAAAAGTGTTGTACTCTGGCTGTATGGTTGAACGGAAGTCCTCGCAGTGTAATAGAAAAATGTGGAAATGACGCAAGTGGCTAACCATCTAGGAGGGAGAAGCCAGTGGATGTACCCTACACTCCATATCCCCATGGGTGGGGAAGATCTCATCGCTTCGGAGTCCTACTTCCCCCCCTCCTTATATATATATAATATATATTATATATATTTATATTATATATATATATATATATATATTATAATTATAATATAATTAATATTTATTATATTATATATATGTTATATATATATATATATATTTATTATATAATATATATTATATAATATATATATATATAATATATATATATAATATATTATTTATAATTAATATATATATATATAAGATTCGGAAATATTAAGGTGGAGTCGAAACCCGAGCAGGACTATTATTATTATTATTATTATTATTATTATTATTATTATTATTATTATTATTTTACTATTATTATTATTATTATTATTATTATTATTTTATTATGATTAAACTTTTTTCTCATGAGCATTACCCTATTCTAGGAAGGGTTATAATAAAGGTAATTAATTTAAAAAAAAAATTTTAGTTTGCCAAAATTTTTTCTTTCAATTATTTTTATTATTATAATGGTGAAGAAAATCTAATAATACTCACGTGACAAGGAGTTCCATATGTAACGTTTAAGCACAGGTGCATTCCTTTAATTGCTGAAATTGCTGGGTATGGGGTCCAACTCTTCACGCATTTATCTATGTCATCAACAGGGGCAGTATATTTCTTCAAAACTGAACTTGTTCTCTTAGATCGTAAGCTATTCCTGCCCCACCCTGTGACAGTGGCATTTTGCTTGGAGTACGAATTGGCTTTAAAGAAGATTATAAATAGCTTAATATGTGATTACCAATTACCATAGAAAGTAAAATATTCAAACATTACAACCAAAGATTAAAGTTATACAAGTTATAACTATTATAAATTAAGGTAGTCAAGTTTTCGAAGTCATAAATATAATTGCAAAAGATAACTAATTTTCGCTTAAATAGTTCTTTATCTTCTAATCTTTTAATTCAAATGTTATCAGTAGTATATTGATATGGTTTTTAGTTTTCTATACCTGATCATATAGAGATATGAACAGGAATTAGATAACTCTTTCCTAATCATTATAATATGTTTGATACCTAAAGTATACATCTCAGTATTGTCATGCCTGTTGTCTTCATTTTCATTTCATGAGTTTTCTTTATTGGTCAGGTTTCTGCCTAATCGATTTTGCTGGTCCTGTACATATTTATTTTCACTAGATTCTGTCACATAATATTCCTCACGCAATCTTTAAGTTTCCCATTCTGCTTAGATTTTCTTAATTATCTCAGCATCAAGCTTCCATCATTACCAGGACCAACAAATTTAAAATTCATAACACACACTCACTCTCAATCTCTCTCTCTCCTTTCCATTTTGATTTGGCATTTTCATCCCGTTCATTGAATCACATGTATTTTTGCTTTCTCCTATTTTATTTTCCATTGCTCTTCAACATTTTTTTTAAATCGTTACTATATATTGTCAATCTATGCAAATTCATTTTCAAATAGCAAATATTTATTTTGTAACTCCGTTTCTTTTATCAAGACATTATAAGATCAAATATATATGGGTTCAAGGAAAAATACCGATGCCACCTTCCGGTCACCCACACCTTACTATCGATTTCTACATTAAATATTTCATATACAGAACATCCTGAATTAAACAAACTATGTTTTCCAGCTAATTCTTTTTCTCAATTTTATATACTCTTTACAGTATAATCCTCTCGTATGCCTTCTCTAAGTCTGAAACAATTCATAATTCCTTTTGCTTTTCCCAATATTTTTGGTAATAACGGTCTCATAACAAAAAATTGAATCCGTTCTACTTCCTCGCATGACCCAACCAGATCTTTTCCGTAACCACTTTTTCTCTTATTTTCTGTCATATCCTTTATTTCCCAGATAATCAAGGTATATAACTAACTTTTTACTTCAGTAGTTGCCATTCTTTAGTGTTACTTTCCCAATAAATATCCACAAAAATGCATCCAGTCTAGTCATGCTGCAGTTTTTCTGATTGTGATTAATTTTCTTCAAGATTAGTTAGTACATGGAACTCCAAAGTTTGTAAACTTAAAATTGATCTTAGTCTTGTCACTTAGCTTTTCTTTTTTCATAGTTTTAAAGAATTTAACTTCTATTCTTTCTCAAGAGTTTGGTTAATTCTTTTGTCTTCGAATAGTCTTGATTTTTTTTTCACTGAACAGTTTCTCACATTACAGCTTTCATCCCATTTTCTTGCTTTAATTCGTTCCTTTCTTTATCCTTTAACTGCTTCCTTTGTGTAAAACCCTTGGCAAATTCTCCACTTTGCAATTTTGTAACTCTCGGCTTCCCCGGGTTTTTGATTGATTGTGATTCATTCTAGGCTCTTTATTTGGTAAAAAAAAGACCACCTTAATTCTTTATTTGCCAATTTCGTACTCTTCACTTTTTCCTCAACATTCAAGTTTCGCTACCATGCAAGAGTCTTTATTCTTAAGAGTCTTTACATAACCTCTTTTCAATATTATTACAGCTATATTTTCAAAATAATCTGCAGTTTTCAGTCCATCAGTCCTCTATATTTTCTTTCAGAGATTCCTCTCTCAAAATACTTTTCTGAACTTTTTTATGGGTTCGTACATTTTCATCTTCCACCAGTTTGATTTAATTTGATTTTAGGATCTTTCATCATTTTTTTCAAATTTAAAAGTTTTTCGTCTCGCATTCCATAGCCACCAGATCATTTGGTAAAGATACACCCTCCCCTTTTAAAAACTTTGAAGTTTCTACTTTCTTTAAAGGATATATTCGACATAGTGTGGGTTCTCTTCCGCCAATTCTAAACGTCAACTACTGACAATTGTATTTTGTTTATTTTTGTTTTTTGAAGAAGATATTCAAAGTTATTACTTTACAAGCCATTTCAAAATCAACTAATTTCTCCCTTTCATCATTTCTATACCAAAACCATTGGCTTTTATTATTTTCAAAATAACGAATTAATATATTTTAATAATGTATATTTATCAATAAACTAAATAAATAATGAAAATAATAATTAAAAATTAAAATGATAAATAATTAATAAATAAGTTATAATAATTAATAAATAAAATAAGTAGATAAATAAATAATATACAGTGTATTATAAAATGAATAAAATAAAAATGAATAAAATAAATAAATAAAATGACAAAATAAAAATAAAAAAATAATAACAATAACAACAACTTCCAGTCTACTCACTTAAATCCGTCGGCAAATTAACAGGAAGAACTCTATAGGAGAACTCGACAGGTTTTTCCAGTTCCAAAATGGCGATATCATTTTCTGTGGTGTCAGATGAATAATGAAGATTCCAATTGACTCTTCTTACTCCTAAGAGTAAATTCTCTGTTTCGTTCTTTGTTTTGAGGTCGTGGTCTCCTAAGCTAATGCTCAAGTTGTGAATGCCTCCATAGAAACTCCTGTTGGGGGAAATTCAATCGTAATTTGTATTGATTAAAACTGGCTTTATAAAGGGAGGTCAATAAGTTAAAGTAAACTTTTTTTTTTTTTTTTTTTTTTTTAAACTACCCCTACCCCTCTTCCTTGTTAAGTACCTATCACACTGGTCTAAGGCAGATTCTCTCCCTTTGATAACTTAAGTTTGCTCGCAAGCATTTCAAAAATGAAAAGTATTTATTTGTAAAATAGATTTTTACAATCGTTACAAAACATATTTTTACATAAAATAAAGACTTATATGCAATCAATTTTTATTACATCAATCGTCTACCTTTTTTTTCCAGGCTGAACGAAGTTTTTTATTTTGCCTTTTCCTTTATTATTATATAATGAAATTTAGACTTAAAATATTTCACTTTGATATGAGATACGAGACCCCTACCCCTCTGTAAGACTTCATAATATTATTAAAGATCCCCATTTTCCCTCTCCAGCGTTACGCAATTTATTGGCAGCCCCTAAAATTGATCGTTTAAAAAAGCAATTTAATAGAATTTTAAAATTTATTATATTAGTATTGAATATAAAAACTTTGAAAACTTAATAATTTAAATTAAATAAGATCTTTCAAATTCAAAATCCAATAGTAAATAATATGTAATCTTACCCAAAGACGCAGTGAGAAGCAGTCAAGATGTGTCGATCGCTTATGAGGGCTCCTCCGCAGAAGAATTTTTGGTTGTAAATAAGAGCAACCTAAATAAATAAAAAATTCGAAACTACATAAAAATTTGTCTTCGAAAATCTCTGCAACAAATTTCTAGATAAAATTAGGAATTTTAATTTTTAAGTTGTGTACTTTTTACCAGGGCTGTGGAATCTTGTTATAAAATAATCGGCCTGACTTGGGTTTTCTGGGTCCTTCACCACTTGATTTTTTTTTTTTTTTTTTTTTTTACCGATTTCTGATTAGGGGCTCCGATAACATAACCTTACGTTTTATCCACCCGAAGGGTGTTGTCCCGTTTGGGCCCGTTGGAGATATATATATATATATATATATATATATTATATAATATATAGTATAATATATATTATATATATATAATATTATATATATATAATATATATATATATATATATATATTATATATATATATATATATATTATATATATATATATCTATTATTATATATATATATATAAGAATATATTATTCCAACGCACCACTACTATTTAATTCTGTTTTAAAAAGCTAAACTTGCTCAAACGTTTTATCTAACCTCTAAATTCTGGAGCTATTCCTTGTTCTCTACCTCTCTCCAATAGCCTATATCTATGCCTAACATTTTAATTTTTTCTAAGGATATAATTGTGTTCTCTCTGAGCTTCACACTGACGATATCCATCCTGTCATTTTCAAATCTGCTTTTGAGATTGCAAGTTGCGTTAGTAAACTATTTTCTCCCATCCGCCAACTTTAACATTTCCTTTCTGATATTACCGTGCGCTCATCCAATCTATAATGAAAAAGGAGGATCCCTCTTATCCTATTGATTTAACCTCATTCCTTTCATCTTTAACATATTTCTTTCTTTATGGAAAAGTCAGCTCGTTCAACCTTTGCTGAAAAAGGAGAATCTCTCATTCTATAACTTTTAATGTCTTTTTCTTTCAAATGTTTTCAAGTCTATCCTGAGCAGGAAGATTTGGAAACGTCTTAAATCTTCTAATTTTCTCTCTGATTGGCTGTTTGGCTTCCATAAGGATCGCTCAATAGATTATGTTTCTCTTCTTTCGGACTTTTGGTCCTCTACTCAGCCTTCGATAGAGTTTGGCGTAAAACTGATTTTAAACTATTTAGTGGTTTAGTTTCTATTTCCCCTCTCACTGTAACCTTCAATCTAGTTTCCTTTCATTTATTCTATACACAGAACCCGTTTTTGATAGTCCCCCCCGTTAATCCTTTAAATCTATCAGTAGTAGCGTTCTTTAGACTTCTGTACAACTATAACTTTGCTTTTCATTAAAGACATGTCTATCAATACTATCCACCCTTATAACGACTCGACTCTTCATTACCATTTTCATTTTGAAAGCATCCAACCAAATAGCAAAAAAGTTGATACTAGGACAGGGGGTCTTGGTATTAACTGATCTATGGTCTGTTCAAATTTCTAATTGAGGCACAGAAAAGATGTTAGGCTTTCAATTTTTCACAAACTACCTTCCTTCATCTTTCTACTTAAGAATTTTCCGCGCAGCTACAATAGGTTTTTAAAAATTGACAACTCAAACGTTTTTTCTTTCCATTTTATTTTTTGTTATTTCTTTTCCTTGTAATATTCCTTATAAATATCGTATCGTTTCTCTTATTAGCAAGCATCTAAAAACTTGGGTGTTCTCCGTCGTCTCACAAACTTTTTCACACCACCCAAGGTGCTCGTTCTTTACAGGGGCCTTGTTCCTCCTTCAATGGATTGTGTATCTTTCATTTAGGGTAGTTCCGCTCATTCGACTCTAATTTATCAACTTCTCCATCCTTACTGACCAGTAAACTTTCCTCAATATCCTTATAATATAAGTTATTATAACGGACGCTGCTCTGCTGAACTATCTATTCGCATGCCTCTTCCTTTCTTGAGGAGACTTTTTTTCTCTGTCCAAGTCCCTAACCTCGGACTTAACCACCACACTCGTTCTTATATGATCTCTTCTGATCAATTTCGGAACACTCTTCCTTAACTTATATTTCCAACCACCTTTGACTTGCATAATTTCAAACCCATACCTCTGGTGCATTTATGTGGACCGCTGGCTTTCTCACAACAGAGATTTTATAAATATAAAAAAAAAATAACTGAGCATTAAGAAATACGCACATTCATTAGATTTGTAGAAATAAAGCAGTAAATGATAATACGTAAACATATATATGTTCGAATATATTATTGTAATCCGTGCAATTCGCCTGAAATGTTCAAACGGTATTGTCATTACAGCTCAGAATAAACAATACAGCTCTCAATATTAAATATGAAGCTATTTTTCTGTATATGCGAGCAGCATCTCGGGTTTTGCCGATCCAAAACAAAGCATATTAATTTTAGCTTCTGAAGCCGAATTGTAGTATTGTCTATATGTTGTTTACACAAACCTCTTTGCTTTTAATATTGTCCCATATAATACTGAAATATTTTTTTTATGAGGGTTTCTTCATTCCAAACTCACATTGTCCTCGTTAAGCTTATAATTTTGTTACTTCAGGGTCGTTAAAAACCACACTTTATCAAGTACTTTCTCTTTCTATGGTTTTCAGGAGGGGAACTCTTAGGACTGGTCTCACGTTTCGGGAGTGTTTGAGCACTGGGCAGTAATCTCTACCTTCTGAGTGAAAAAAACTGGTTATAAAATATTATATATATATATATTATATATATATATATATATATTATATATATATATAATATATATATAATTATGATATAATATATATATATATAGTAGATATATACGCCTCGTGGCGTAGGAGTTTGACTCGCGACTCTCAGCGCAGATGGACGGCTGGTTCACATCATCCCGCGTAGCAGTCTGAGGTTTATCTTCCTGGGAGCAAGAATTGAAACTCGGCTGCGAACACTTGGTGGCGACCAAAACTTGCGGATAGCCGACCTAAATCTGGATTTCTGTACGTTTCCCGTGTTATCCTCTGAGAAGGGATTAATATATATATAATATATTAATATATATATATATATATATATATATATATATATATATATATATTATATATATATATATATTATAGTATATATATTAAATATATAATATACCAAATAACATATATACAAATATTACAAATATACATATACATATTATATATATATATAGTAATATATATATATATATATAGATATATATATTATATAATATATATTATATATATATATATTTAATATATAATATTATTATATATAATATATATATATATAATATATATATATATATAATATATATATATATATATAATATATATATATATATATATATATATATATATATACAATATACAATATATACATAATTACTATACATATATATATATATATATATATATATATATATATATATATATAGTATATATATATAATATAATATTGATATATGATATATATAATATATATAATGTATATATATATATATAATATATAAGAGGTGGTTAAATTTAAGGGCCGATGTTGATTTTGAATAAAACACAAATTACTTAGGAATTTATTGTCATTTTTTTTATTATGATAATTTGGTATGGTTCAATTATGTATGGAACAAAATATCGGCCAAATGGCGGCCGCGACCTCGGCGGCACACCTCCATCCGATGGTCAAAATTTTCGATGACGCTGAGGCATAATTGAGGTTCTATGCCATTAATGTGCCGAATTATCTCATCCTTTAGCTCTTGATTTGCTGCTGGCTTATCGACGTACACCTTTTCTTTAACATAACCCCAAGAAAGGAAGTTTCAACGGTGTACAAATCACATGATCTTGGCAGCCAATTGACATCCGCCCCACACGTGAGATACACGGCCATGGAATTTGTCGCCGCAAAAAGAGCCATTGTTCGTTAGCTCGTGTGGGAAGTGGCACCGTCCTGTTAAATTTCATATCTCCCACATTCCATACCTTCCAATTCGTGCCATTAAAAGTTCGTTATCATCTCACGATAGCGCGGAACACCATTCACAGTAACTGCCTGACCGGCCTCATTTTGGAAAAAAAATACGGCCCGATGATGCCGAGCCCATAAACCCCACCAAACAGTCACTCTTTGTGGGTGCATTGGTTTTTCGACAATCACTCTTGGATTATCATTCGCCCAAATGCGGCAATTCTGCTTATTGACGAATCCAGTGAGGTGAGAATGTGCCTCATCACTGAAGATGATTTTCTTTGAAAATTTATCATCCACTGTTGCCATTTCTCGCCACCATTCTGACCATTGACGACCTTTTGTATGGTCAAGAGGCTTTAGTTCTTGAGTTAATGCACTTGTAAATGCGTTTAATTGCAAGTCTGTTTTATGCATAATTCATCAAACGAGAGCGTGATAGGGCAAATTGTTGGCACGACCGGACGAGTTGACAGGGATGGCTCCTCAGCCACACTATCGCGAACAGCAGCCAATATTTCTGCAGTACGGGAAAGCTGTACGCAGCTGTACGACAATCTGCTGGTG
>JABUQX010010855.1:7500-15000 GCA_015478945.1 Trachelipus rathkii
TAATAATAATAATAATATATTAATAATAATGAATTAAGATATATAATAATAATACATTAATTAATATAATAATAATAAATAAGTTAATTAATTAGTAATGAATATATAATAATAGGAATTATAAATATAAATATAAATAATTTTTAATCAGAAGAATGATAATTTGATGCATAGTATCATATGATATAATACACTACTATGCTGAGGCACTACTATAATTTAAATTATTCTAAGGCACTACTTTGATAATTTTATCCACTAGTTAATAAAAAGTCAGTTACTTATTATAATTGCTAAGACACTACTATGATTTTATTTATTCTTCGTAATATTGAAATATTTGATAATAGAAATTTCGCTTTTTTTCTTTTTGATCATATTTTTGCTCATGTACAAGATCAGTAGAAAATTCTGCCTTGGTGGATGATTATCCCCCATAATGCTTCGCCTCTGTGGGAGATTAGCTATTTGGGTTACTCCATCTTCTCTCCTTTTGTTAATACCCCCTTAAATATACATAAATTTTCACTAAGAAGACAAAAATTGTGTTCTTCTGGGACTATTAATGACCCCTCTTCTGCCTTTTAAGACCCCTTACCCCGCCCGTTGTTTTTAAGTCCATTCCCGTTCCTATGCGCTTGCTCCCTATTTGTTTCTATGAACTCTCAGTCCCACGCTTATGGAGACAAAAATTTAATTTTATTAGTCAATTTTGATTTTATTTTTCCATTTTCTTTAGACAAAAAATTCCATCTTGTTTGCCATCAATTTTCAATCAAGCGCGTCAAAAATTGTTTGGGCTCGAGTCGATTGCCTTAAAATTGGATGTTTCCGCTTGGAAAATGTAACAAATTTATTAATGGAAGGAACATTACATTAATAAGGTTACATTTAAGTTATTAAGATATTTGTGTATGACGTGGGTATGGGATACAGTAAGAAAACCATTTGTAGTTCTCTGCCAAACTCCTTTTATATATAGTATTTGTTATATAGGTATATATATAATAGTTATATATAATTATTATATACTTTCTATATATATATTTTATTAGGTGATATATATATATTTTATGATTATTATTATACTATACTATTATTTTATATCATCATTATATATGTATTATTATCTAGCTATTATTATTTGTTCTCACTAATAGGTATATATTAGTATATAATATATATTATTATATTATATATATCAGTTATTATTATTAGTATATAGCTCTGTTTTTATAATATATATTATAGTATATAAGTATGTATAGTAGTTATATATTTATAGTATATTATAGATATATTTATAGGCTATATTTATATTATATTATTATATTATACTATTACTCTACTATTACTATATAATTTGTTATATATAGATTAGCTTTTTTATTTTTATATATTGTAAGGTTTTCATATTGTTATTTTGTTTTCCATTTTTCAAATTAGTTTGCAAGAGGAGCGTTCAGATTGTCCGAACGTGCTTGCATGTTTTATGCTGCTTTCTTGTTATATCAAGTTTAGAGTAGTTATCACACACCCCACAACACACACATCACACACACATCAGTCCCACATATATGTTATTATATTATAATAGTGTATTTGTACGTAATCATCATAATTTACTAGTATATATAGTATTGTATATATATCTTATATTATATAATATTATAGTTATATTATTATTTATAATATATCTACTTTAATGATGCATCATTTTTTGTTTTATTCAATTTTAAAGGTATATTGTTTTTCATCTCTTCTTCCAACAATTAGAGGACAAAGCGTGAAGACGCCCCTAAGCTTTGCTATATTTATTACAAGTCTGTTACGGGCATTGCCATAATGGTTTTGTGGAAATTTGGCCTTGTCCGCCAGAGGGGAGTTGTGTCGCTTCTCCGCTATTCATTTATTATGGAGGGAATAAAATAGATTTGGTTTAATATGAACTTTTTGATCAATATTGTTACTGTTGTGGTCTTTTGGTTAGAATTGTGGTTTTTGTGTTTAACTTTAGTTTTTGCTCAATGGTATTTGTTGTGTGAAGTGTTGTGTTTTGTTCCGTTGGTAATATTTTTCTGTAAAACGTTTTTGTTATGTGTAGGTAGACTTTATTATCTTTTCTTTTTAGATTAGTTGACTTGATGCCAATATAATGGAATAGATGTTAAGTTGATTTAATGAATATATTAATAATTATAATAATATATAAATTGAATAAGTAAGTAATAATTATTATGAATAATATATATTAAATATTTAATTAATTATATTTAGATGAATAAATAATAATATATAATATAATAACTATAATGAATTAATATATTAATTAATTAATACAACAACACAACAACAAACAACAAACATACAACAACACACAACAACAACAACAACAACAACAACAACGAACAACAATCAACAACAACAACAAAACAACCAGAAGCAACAACAACAACCAACAACAACACAACATACACAAACAACATAACAACAAAACAACAAAACATTGTATGATAATTATTATACATTATACATTGATGATAATAATAATATACATTGATGATAATAATAATATACATTTATGTACATGAAAAAGCACCACGTAAATCAAAAATCATAAATCGTAAATCGTAAATCATTGCCCTATTGAAAGAAGAGAAAGGAGCTTTCCCGGATGTTGTTCCATTTAATAAGCACGAATGAATCAAACCTTGAACCTTTAGCTTGCAAATAGATCGAGCAATTTTTTGAGCCACAGCGGCAAATGCAATATTGTAATATGTCACTGATAAGCATTGGTAAGGTGTTAGTTTCCGATATGTCAAGAAGATAATTTTAATTGTGCCATTGTAGATCAAAAATTTGAATCAAATTATCGGGTTGTTTTTCATCCAAGAAGATTGTGCAACTGGTAAAAGTTTTTTGACTTCTTCAACACCGGTTAAATCAATTTTAAATTTTGTGATTAGAGCATGAAACCCTATTATTATATGATAATATTTTTATTCGACGGAAGTTCCACGCCCAAAAATTATTAATCCTTCGACTCTGCTTCCACCCAAAATATTATGTTCAGGTTCTGCAGCTCCGACTCTATCTCCACAGAATATATTTTTCTTTCATATTTGGATAAAAGGTATAGATCTAAAGTTCTGTCGCTATTCTGCAAACATTGGAATCGGATAAAGATATGAAACAAATGTGATGTGAATTTGCAAAATTAAAGCAAAATTATATTCGCATTGTTGCCGGGTAAGCTTCAGTTTACATAATAGATAATAGTGATCTTAATGAATAATAACATTATAACTGATAAATAATAAAATAATAATAATAATAATAATAATAATAATAATAATAATAATAATAATAATAATAATAATGGAAGATGAATAATCGAATAAAAATAATAAATATCTAAACAATACCATAATAATAATAATAGATAATATAGGGAAGATAATAATAATGAATTAATAATTGAATATATAATAATAATAATAATAATAATAGAAGTAAGGTTGCATTTTAATTCATTAATACGTAACTTATAATATTACTTATAAATAGTGCAACTTTTGAGCAAATGCAACAATTATTAGCAACACTGTATTAATAACCAATAATATCAAATCGTCCCTACTATTACTGCTTATTATTACTACTTAAAATATCTTGGTGCAGGATTAGTAAAATGTAATATAAAATATTATTGATAATAATTAATATAACACTCTCTCAAATCATTGCAGTTTTCAAAGGGAAGTATGACCAGCCACAGCACCCACCCGCGCTTCACTCAACCCCACATAAACACACAACACACAATACACACACACACCCCTAATAATAATAATAGATGAATAATAATAATTCAGATATAAATGAATAATAATCGAATAGACTAATAGGAGTAAATAATCAATTAATTATGTGATGTAATGTGTGCGATGTGAGTGTGTGGTAGAAATCAGAGTAGTATTCATCATAGTGATAAATTTTCTAAGGGCTCTCGTGTGTGTGTGAAATATGAGAATATATATAGGCTAATTAGCGAGGTTCGATAAAGAGCGATATTATGTGCTCATTAGGACGTCTGGAGCATTTGAGTGTGTTGACATTTTATTTATTCTTACTAATATGAAAATATTGATAATAGAACTTTACTTTTTTCTTGATAATTTTTCTTCATTATCAAGAAAAATTGTCGTTTTGGGAGTTATTTGCCCATATGCTTTCCCCTCCTGTGGGAGTTCCGGAACCAAGGCCTTGACTCCACATCCCCCGTTGAAGAATGAGTACATGAAATTTTTCCAAGAACAAAAATTTTCGCGCACGCGGACTTAATGACCCTCTGTCTTCGCATTTAAAACGCCCTTACGCGCGCGCCGCCTTTTATAGAGTCTCATTTCCCCCCATTTGTATATGAGAGCTCGCTCAGCCTTAGGAGAGCAAATAATAATTTACTTCTCCAATTTCATTCTTGCTTTTTTCAGTTTTTTTAGACAAAATGTCCACTTTGCCATGATTTTCAATCACAGGCTTCAAAATTTTCGGCTCGAGTCGATTGCTTTAACGAATTGGATGGGTTCCGCTTGAAGTGTAACAAATTTATTAATAATTCTATTGACATTAAATAGGGTTTACATATAAGTTATTTACATATTTCTGATGACGTGTGGTGTGAGCATAAGTAAGACTTAATTATAAAATGGGCAGTCTGCGTCTCGATATTATATATATATATTATCACTATATAGGTTATATATATATGATATATACTATATATAGTATATAGTATATATATATATATTATATATTTATCTAATAGTATATATATATAATATAGTATATTATATATATAATGATATATATATACTATTTATATATAGTATAATAGTAATGTATATTCAAGTAAGAATATTATAGTATATAGTATTATATTATATATAATATATATATAATATATAGTATATATATACATATAGCCTATATAGTATGATTATATATATTTATATATATATAGTTAATATAATATAATATGCCTCGTGGGGCAGGAGGTTGACTCGCCGACTCTCATGAGAGAGGACATGCTGGTTCAGTTCTCCGCGTAGCAGTTGGTTTTATCTACCATGGGGGGGCGAGAATTATAAACTGCGAGCTGCGAACACGTTGGTGGGCCGCTGGTTTGGGATACCGGCGCTTAAAGTTCGATTTCGCTGTAGTCCGCCACGCATTATTACCGGCTCTGAAATGGGAATAAAAGAACGTTAAAAAGGTAGTTATATATATATATTATATATATATATATATATAATATATATATAATACTATACTATATATATATATACTATACTATATATAATAAATAGTGATTATATTATATATATATATATATATATATATATATATATATTATATATAGTATATATATATATAAATAATAAATACTATATATTTATATTATAGTTTATAACATATTTTCAATTTATTTGTTTTCCTATTGAGATTTGAAAAGAGGAAGCGTTCATGGTGTCGACGTGCTAGTTTTATGCTCTTCTTTATATCAAGAGATAGTTATCACACACATACCATAAGCAAACACACATACATATATATAAATATAGTATGTATATATATATCATTAAGTTATATATATATATATATATATAGTATATATATATATATATATATATATATATATTCATAGTATATATATATATAAATGATTTTTTTGAGTTACTAGATTATAGAAAGATGTTTTTATTCTTCCGAAGCAATTAGAGAGCAAAGCGTGAGAAGCCTAACGTTCTATTGTATTTCAATGCTGACGCATCCCCAATGGTTGTTGGAATTTGCTCTGTCCGCCAGAGGGAGATTGTTCGCTTTCCGCTTTCCATTTAATGGGAAAGGGACAAAATTGCCACTTTAATATGACTTTTGACATAGTGTTATCTGCTGGTTCGTGCTTTTGTAGGTATGTTTTGTGTTTACCTAAGTTTGCTCAAAAGTAATTTGTGTGTGAATGTGTGTTGTGTGGGTCGCGGGGTATTTAGTTTTGAAAAGGTTTGGTATGTGGTAGGACTACTTTTTGTTTTTTTTTAAGCAGATAATGAACCTGTATTAAATAATAACTAAAAATAATAATAATAATAATAAAAATAATAATAATGAATAATAATAATGAATAATAATAATAATAATAATAATAATAAATAATATAATATAATAATAATAATAATAATAATAATAATAACATTGATGATAAAAATAATATACATTTATATACATAAAAAAACACGTAAATCAGAAATCATAAAACGTAAATCGTAAATCATTGCGCGTAAAATTGGAAAAGGACGAGAAGGGAGCTCTCCCGGATGTTGTTCCATTTGACAAGCAGGAATGAATCAAACCTTGAACCTTTAGCGCGCGAACAGATCAAGCAATTTTTTTACCCACAGCGGCAAATGCAATATTATAATATATCACTTATAAGCATTGGTAAGATGTTAGTTTCCGATATGTCAAGAGGATAATTTTAATTATTCTATTGTACAATAACAATTTTAATCAAATTACCGGTTTGTCTTTCATCCAAGAAGAATGAGCAACCGGAAAAAGGGATGTTTTGAGGACTGCTCGCATGAAACCGGTTTAAGGTCATTTTTAAATTCTGTGATTCTGGTATGTGACCCTTTATTGTATAATAAATTTTTTATCCGACCACGGTCCCACGACAAAAAATTATTAACCCTCCTACTCTGATTTCACCCAAAATATTATGTATGGGTCCTTCGGTTCCAACTTCATCTCCACAGTATATATTTTTCATTCATATACTACTGATAAGAGTTGTAGATTTAAAGTTCTGTTGCTATTCTGCAAGCATTGGAATCTGATAAAGAGATGAAGCAAATGGCATGTGAATTTGCAAAATTAAAACCCAATTATATACACATTATTGGCGGGTAGTCATTGTTCTACTACTACTACTACTAATAATAATAATAACAATAATAATAATAATAATAATAATAATAATAATAATAATAATAATAATAATAATAATAATAATAATAATAATAATAATAATAATAATAATAAGTAATTTTCCAAGGTTTGAAATTTTGTCAATTATCTTGTAGCAAAAATAGAAAAGGTTTTATTATTCTATTCCTTAAATTACGTATTTTTATTTATTCTTGTAATATAAAATATTGATAATACAATTTCGCTTTTTCTTTAATTTTTCTTCTTTACTAGAAAATTGTCTTTGGGAGTCATCCCCCATTACCCGCCCCTCTGTGGGGGTTAACCTAGTTATGAAATCTCCCCTTATGTTTATATCCCCCTAAATATAATAAATTTAAAAAAAAAAAAAAATTTTCGGACTTTAATGACCCTCTTTTCCACTTAAATCCCTAACCCCCCTTTTTCTTAGTATATTACCTAAGTTTCTATAGGTAGTGCAGAATCTATAAAAAAAATACTTCACCT
>JABUQX010010855.1:20000-27500 GCA_015478945.1 Trachelipus rathkii
TAAATGCTGATATTGAGTTTTTATTATTATTATTATTATTATTATTATTATATTATTATTATTAATAATGACGTTATATAATGATTCCTAAATAATTTTTGACGGTCAGGACTGGTGATGGTATATGATGAAGCGGTAAGGTATGATTCAGCTCTCGCGCTCGCAGGGAACCCCGTCGGAGCTGCACCGGATGCGGAAAATAAACACCGGATAAGATTTCTGAAACATATACCTTTATTTTAAGTCTAAACACGATGTATTTCCAGCGAATTGGGACCCACCTCGCTAAACGCACGCTCATGCGTTCTAAAACCGTAACGGTAAAACGTGACTCTCGGCAACACCCTCATTCGGCTCGGCATGCATGAAAACATACTAAACAACACCACGCTCGGCTCTGTAGCTCAATAAACAAAAAAAGGCTATACCTGAATTAGAAAGGGGGGGTAGGGGTAATATCTAATACTAACTCATGCTAGGAGTGATTCGATCCCATTATAAACCACAGAAATCGATTCACCAATGTCGATTATGTACTAATCGACACCAATATCGGGTATATTCCGTCACATGCGATATATCGCACTAGAACTGCTAGAAAAGGGGTCGTGGTAGTAATTCATAGTAGGGAGCATTCTAGCACATTATAATACATAACAATCGACCTCCCGTACCTTATAACATAGGGTTAGACACCAATATTAGGTCTATTCTATGACGTAGGATATGACGTGCTAGAAGTGCTAGAAAAAGGGGGTGGGGTACTAACTCGTACGAAGAAGCATCCTAGCACCTTATAATATATACCAATCGACTCGCCATACCTTATAAAATAGGGATAGACACCAATATTAGGTGTATTCTATGACGTAGGATAAGACGTGCTAGAAGTGCTAGAAAAGGGGGGAGAGGAACTAACTCATAGAATGAAGCATCCTAGCACCTTATAAACCACACCATTCGACTCCCCATACCTTAAAACATAGGGATCGAACCCAAACTCGGGCCATCCAGCTCAATATTAATACATTGCTAGAAGCTAGAACCAGCTGAGCCAGCTGGATCGTCATTTCTTGCATAGGTCCCAATCACCATGTCTAATATATCCCAGGCTAGAAGTGACGTCAAACACGAACCAGCTGTTATAGTTTTTTTTTTTTTTTTTATTTATATATTATACTATATATAAATAATATATAATATATATATATATATATATAAATTATAATTATATAATTAAAGATATTGTGCAATAAACGCAACAATTATTTGTATATTTCAAATGGTCCTAGGTGGGTTTGAACCCTTACCCTTGAGATGGTACTCCAGAGTGTTACCTCGAGACCACGATTGGCTAAAAGAAACCCATCATTTTACCTCTGAAAGCTTAGCTATCCCAAGAGGAGCGAAGGCGTTTCTTGGACACCTAACCTCCGACGGGCCTTCCCGCAAACACTCGGTCAGGGGCAACACTGGGTAATTTATTAACCAGACATTATTCAGATATTCAAAGATTATTTGTGCAATAAAACGCCAACAAATATACAAATAATTGTTGCGTTTAATGCACAAATATCTTTGAATAATCTAAATAATATCCGGTTAAAAATTACCCAGGTGTTTCCCCCTGACCCGAGTGTTGGCGGGGAGGCCCATCGGAGGTTAGGTGTCCAAGACATGCCTTCGCTCCTCTTCGGAAGCTAAGCTTTCAGAGGGTAAAATGATGGGTTTCCTTTAGCCAATCGTGGTCTCGATGTAACACTCGGGAGTACCATCTCAAGGGTAAGGGTGTTTCAAACCACTTAGACCATTTGAAAATATACAAAATAATTGTTTGCGTTTATTGCACAAAATATCTATTGAATATCTTTAATAATGTTCCGGTTAAAAAATTACCCAGTGTTGCCCCTGACCCGAGTGTGGGCGGGGAGGCCCGCGTCGGAGGTTTGGTGTCCAAGACACGCCTTCGCTCCTCTTGGGAAGCTAAGCTTCCAGAAGGTAAAATGATGGTTTCCTTTTAGCCAATCGTGTCTCGAAGTAACACTCTGGAGTACCATCTCAAAGGGTAAGTTTCTTATAGACCATTTGAATATACAAATAATTGTTGCGTTTATTGCACAAAAATCTTTGAATATCTAATAATGTCCGGTGAAAAAAATTACCCAGTGTTGCCCCTGACCCGAGGGTTGGGGAGGCCCGTCGGAGGTTAGGTTCCAAGACACGCCTTCGCTCCTCTTGGGGAGGTAAGCTTTCAGAGGTAAAATGATGGGTTCCTTTAGCCAATCACTGGTCTCGAGGTAACATGCTGGATACCATTCAAGGTAAGGGTTCAAAACCCAACATTAGGACCATTTGATAAATATATAATATATAAAATATATATATATATAATATAAATATAAATATATATTTATATATATATATATATATATATAAATATATTATATATATATAAATATATATATATATATATAATATATACTATATATAATATATATATATATACTTTTATATATATTATATATTATATATAGATATTATATTATATTTATATATATATATATAATATATATATATATTATTATATATATAAGTAGTAAGTCTACAGTTTGCAGCGCTGCCATCCTTTCGATATGAAGGAATAGAGATATAGGTCGAAACTTGGAATATAGCTAATGTATGGGTTAAGACGAAACAGGTGTGAATTTTCAAGTCCGGTTATAGGATGTATATAGAGGGGGGTCGCCCCCGAGGGTGAACGCTGATATTTGCTTACGCCCCTTGTTACGGGTTCTGAGAGAGCCAAGATTAGGCCTAAATAGCGTTAGGTTCGAGCGTGATGACGTTAATTCTCGTCGCAGACGAGATACGTCAGTGCGCGGAGAGCCCGCGTGCGCTACCATACACACCCGCCTTCCACATTTATTATTATTCATTATTATTATTATTATATTATTATTATTATTATTATCTTTATTATTATATATTATTATTATTAATTATTTATTATATTATTATTATTATATTACTTCAAGAAAATTGAGATCACGCCGACTCCAGCTCCGACAGCGACTCCGACTCCGACTCCGACTCCGACTCGACTCCGACTCCGGCTCCGACTTCCGACTCCGCTCGGCTCCGGTTCAGGGTTCGGTTGGTTCAGACATCGGTTTAGTGTTGATCTGTCTGTATTATTTATTACTATTATTATTATTATTATTATTATTATTTATTATTATTATTATTATTATTGTTATTATTTCCGCCGCGGTTCTTCTTCGCATCCGGTGCCGAGTTCGATATATATCTACATGGGATATGGGGTTATCGTATCTGGTTAAATTTGGAGGGGTGTTAGATGGTGGACGTAACCTCTCTAGACGAGGTTGCTTCCCGTGGGTCTCTTCTCTATAAGGGGACCCCACCCCCCTTATAAAATCAAGTATTCGTAATTGGCTGAAATTTGGTGAGAGATCAGAGTGATTCGTAGAAATACGATATGTGAGATCTGTGGAGTTGGGCTCCCGAGGGGCACGGTGCTGGCAGCCACTGCCGGTGCCAAGTTAATAAACAGTCGTATACAAACAATGGCTGGGGTCCTTATAAGGTTATCGAGCCCCTAGATTCTCGAATATGATGGTTAATAAGTCCGTATAGGGTGATCTAGGACCCCCCATATAGGGGGGTCTCGACTGAAAAAAAGAGCATGGAATGCAAAACAGAGGAAGAAGAAAAGGAAAGGCAAGGACAAAGGAAGAAAGAGGAGGAAAGGAGGAAGGAAGAAGAATGAGGTAAGGAGGAGTAGGAGGAGATTCAGAGTTCGTAGGTGCACGGCGCTGGAGCTTGCTGCGGGGCCATAACATTCGTATAACAACAAGTTGAGTGTCTCTTTATATTTGTTATTGGATCTGTAGATTTTTCGAAAATAATGGTTTCAGAACCATCAAGAGGAAAATAAAAAAATAAATAAATAAATAATAAAAAACTTAAAATAACATTTCTTATTCTTTTTTTGTTTATTGACTTTACAAAAATTTACGTTTTTAACATTCCCTAAAGCCAGTAAATCACTAAATCAACCACTATCCACCATCCCTCCTGACCATCTGTGATCTAATTGATCTATTGATCTATTTGATCTACAAGTCATTATTTTTACTAAAATTGTAACGTTTTGACATACCCTAAAATCAGTAAATCAGTAAATCAAACCACCATCCAGCCAGCATCCGGGCACCCTCTACCGTTCGTGATCTATTGATCTATGATCTATTGATCAAGTCACATTTCGAGAGTATCATTTTGGATAACATAACATAGAAAATCAAGTATCTTTATACAAAACAAATCAATTCAAATATATTGTTGTTGTACAAAGTTTTCACAATTAATAAAGCTTACTTCAGCATCATCTAAAAACTATGAAAATACCCACACACAACAAACTTAGCACGCATTCTTAAACCATGAATAAACCTGTTAACGTTAACAAAGTTCCACACGTTAACAACAGTAAAGTAACATTATATAGCATACAAAGACGTAAACTACTTCCACTTTTCTAACATATCGCTGTTATTTTAACATTAAACTTTGTAATATTTTAAACAAAATTTACCATAACCGTGTGTAATTATAATACAGACCAATGAGTATACTCAACGTAACAAAGTTTTCACATTAATAAAGCTAACATAGCGATCAACGGAACTAAGAAAATAATGTACAACAACAAAACCTAACACATCTTTAAGCAGGGAAATAAACATTCAACATTAACAAAGTACCGCACTTAACACAGTAAAGTAACTAACATAGCATTGCAATACGTAACCTATTCATTACTTTGTCAAGGCTATCTCAACATAACGCATGTTAATTTTACACTAAACATGGTAATATTTAACTAAAATTTATCACAAAACTGGTTTAATTATCATACAGAGAGCGAAAGTATGCTAACGTAACAAAGTTTTCTCACATCCATAAAGCTAACATATCGTTACATGAACTAAGAAAATAATGTACAAAGAAAACCTATCCACACCTTAAACACCGAGTAAACTGTTACATTAACACAAGTTCCACACTTAACACAGTAAAGCAACTAACATGGGTATGCAAAACGTAACCTAATTTTACTTTTTCAAGCATAACTCTAACATATTAATGTTAATCTTACACTAACACAGTAACATTAAACTAAAATTTCTCACAAACATTGGTTAATTATACTGATCTACGAATATACTCTAACATAATAAAGTTTTCCACATCAATAAAAAACTTACATAAGCGTAAAACATGAACTAAAGAAAATAATGGCAAAAAGACAAACCTAACACAACTTACACACAAATAACTTTAACATTAACAAAGTTCCCACTACTTAACACCTGTAAAACAACTAACATGGTATGCAAAGCGTAACCTAATCTTACTTTTTTCAAGCAATATCTCTAACATATTAATCGTAATCGTATTACACTGACCACAAGTACATTTTAACTAAAATTTATCACAACATTGGTTAATTATTACACTGATCAACGAATTAATTTATTGGTTAATAAAGTTTCCACATCAATAAAAACTAACATAGCGTAACATGAACTAAGAAATAATGTTACAAAACAAACCTGAACACAACTTACATCGAATAAACTGTTAACATTAACAAAAGTTCCACATGAGTTCTTATATACTAATCAGTGGGAATATTATGCTTAACATAACAAACAAGTTTTTCACATTAATAAAGCTAACATAGACAATCATATGAACAGAAAAATAATGAATACAACAAGAACAAAAACATAACACAAATCTACGCCCTGATAAACTGTTAACATTAAACAAAGTTTCCACACTTAACACCAGTAAAGTAACAAACTTTAAACAAAACGTAACCTGTTCATTCTTTTTCCAAGCATAACATTGACTAATTAACGTTAATCTTACATTGACACAAGTAACATTATTCAAAAAAAGTATCATATAACCTTGACGATTACATTTACAGACCAACAATGATAGCAAACGTAACAAAGTTTTTACATTATCATAGTAATTATTTTAAACAAAAATTTATCATAACCTTTCCCAAATAACATTATCTCTTTTTAGACGCCTTAAACCCCCTTTTCAGAAAATAAACAACTCTAAACAATGAAATGATTATGCTAAACCATTTGCCTAAAGGGATGCAATACTTTATTATTATTTGACCTCTGACCAGGAATATGAGCAATGTAGCAATCGCCATTCGGTTTACAATTAAAAATAAATGACACATCGTTGGGAATAACGAAACTCCCCGTGAAGATATCAACAACAAGCGTAGAGATGGAGGGAGATGTCATCGTTCACCCAATTGCGAAAACATATCCTACTGAAGAAAATAGTGTATAAACAACCCTTAAATGTAATAAGATTCTTTCTTTAAACCCATCAGAAGAAAGTAAACAAGAATACGACGTACGAACGAGCCATATCAGTTCAAAAGGGTATATATTTACGTAGCATTTAGAGTATCATTTCGGATAAACATAGCACAAAATGAGTTCTTTATATACTAACCAACGAATATATGCTAACATAACAAGATTTTCACATAATAAAGCTAACATAGCATCCATCTGGACTAAGAAACAATAATGTTAACAACGACGAATCTATTCACAAACCTAAGCATGAATAAAACTGTTAGCATTAACAAAGGTCCCACTTAACACCTGTAAAGTAACTACTCTCTCTACAAAAACGTTAACCTATTTCATTTACTTTTTTCCCAAACATATCTTCTTAGCATATTAACGTTATTTTACTATGTCACAAGTAATATTTTAACAAGAATTTTCCTTAAACCTGTTTAATTATCATCCAGACCAACGAATAATGTAAAACATACTCTCTCTCTCTCCATAACACAAAAATAAGTTTCTTTATATTACTAACCATCGAGATAAGCTAACGTAAACAACGTTTTACATAATTAAACCCAACATAACATAATACTGAACTAATTAATATAATGTACAACGACAAAACCCAACATACCTTACGATAAACTACTTACATTAACAAACTTCCGCCCTTAACAACAGTAAAAGTACATAACACTTCTTCCAAAACGTAACCTATTCAACACTTTCTCAAACGCATATCTCGAACATATCAATGTTAATTTTACATTCAACAAAATCGTAATATTTAACAAAAGTTTGCATAAACTGTCTACATCATTACTGACAAAGAATATATGCTGAGTAACAAAATCGTTTTTACACAAACTTCGTAACATTTAACAAAAAAATTCGATTCATAACCTTCGGTCTAAAATATCATAATCCCCAGCGAATAATTCGCAAACATAACAAAGTTTAACCAAAAACATAACAAAAAATACAAAATTTTATCCTGACAATAAACATTAAAAATAAGTTCTTTGAGAAAAATATCCAGTAAAGCGTAATAATTTACTGATTTTAAAGCAGTATA
>JABUQX010010855.1:32500-35000 GCA_015478945.1 Trachelipus rathkii
GTATATATATATATATATATATATATATATATATATATATATATATATATATATATATACTTATTTTGTCAAGCATTTAACTTCCAATTCGTTCTTAATCTCTTAGATTGAGAGCATACCGGTAATTTTCTAGAAAATAAGAACAATTACAGTAAAACGTAAAGCGTAATGTCGGTGATATTAATTTCCTTTAAAAATGTTAATTATGTAGTAATAAGGTAAATGCCATCCATGTCTTTCGTAAATTTTAAAGCAAGACAAGAGCATTCAATTTTGACGTAGAATAAACATAGCATACAATATAGGGTACTCAAGGATTCTGAGTGAGATCTTAAACTTGTTATTATGGTAATAAGGTCTTCTACACATTTTTTTGCCAATCATGCTTGGATTTTCAAGGAAAGGTTGCCTTTGCCATTGTCCTTTTCTAAGTTAATAATTCAGTTATTCATTATTAATTACACTGGCCAACAGTGAAAAATTTTCCAAATTCAAAATTGTTATTTCCTAATCATTTCAACATGGAGAAAACGAAAATGACCTTGAAAATTTCGAATTAGCTCGTCGTTTCCAGATGTTGCCACTTATGAAATTTGACGGTTGGTTTGGAATATTTCTGTGAAGAATCATAATTGGTACTTTATTAATAGGAATAGAAGCACATAATAGTTATGATTAATGTAATATATTAAAGGAATTGATGTAAAGTATTGAAATACATATATTACCTTTTAATACACAATGTAAATATATACAATTTCATCAAGAAATATCTAGAATGGAAAAAAGGTATCAAGGTAAATGGAACGCCTCCATGCTTGCGGACTATTGCTGGACAGTGACAAGAGACGCCCCAGAAACCATTCACAAGCGAGTAGCAAAAAGATGTCATTCAAGAGATTAAACATTAAAATGTGAGGTTACTGATTTATAATAACATGAAAGTAAACATTACACAATATGCAAAATATAATAATTAATGTCACATAAAATTTATTTACATTTTTGGTAGTTGTGTACTTATTTTATGATATTAAAGAGCTTCAATTGATATCTTTTCTATAGTTAACATGTAAGTTGTATGTTATTATTTAATATGTAAATATCTTCAAAAACTAGAGCTAATACATAAAAATTATTATCAAATTGGTGTTTCTCGACCAAAAATTAGTAAAGTTTTTCTACTTTGAGCTAGGAAAATTTTTCAAATTACAAATATGTTGACCATTGTTATTGAATAAAATAATATTAAGTGACTTAAAATGATTAGTGTTCATTGAAAATAGTAGCTTTTAATTTTATTTCTAAAGGAAAAATTTCAGCAGTCCTTAAAACTACATTCACATTTAGTTGATGAGAGTTAACATATTCTTTCATGGAAATGTCGGACTCAGTCGTTCATTACTCATGCTGGAAATTCTACTAAAAAAACCCGTCTAAAATGAATATTCTGAAGGACATGAACAAATAATGGGAACTGATAAGAATAATAATAAAGATTCCTTTGAGAATGCTGCATTAATAATAATAAAATCCAGAATTTATCATATACTGCAGCTGGTAATGCGTTTAGCCTTGAGGGGACAAATCACAGATAAAATTATTGAAAATGTAAGAAAGTACTTGTGGCTGCCTGAGCGCATCCTTATTCTCGAATCTGATTGAGCGAGCTGATAAGAGAGTTGCTTTGGACCAAACTACTCCATGAGGTAGAATAAACTTGATGTAAAACGTATTCTGAAACTGAAGCCATTTCTTGAAATAAGATAACAGGATGTCCTTATGACTAAAACTCCGTGACATGAATAAAGAAACTACATGTAAATTTCCAGAAATAATGGTTAGTGCAGCTTTATTAGTTACCGCACTACTGTAAACATGAGTGTAGAAAGGCAATTTTCAGCATATATATATATATATATATATATATATATATATAATATATATATATATATATATATATAATATATATATAATATATATATATATATATTATATATATATATATATATTATATATATATATATATATATATATATATATATATATATATATATATATATATATATATATATATATATATATAATAATAATATAATATATATGATATATATATATATACTATAATATATATATATATATATATATATATATATTAATATATATATTATATATATATATATATATATATAATTATATATATATATATAATATGTATATAAGTATATATATATATTATATATAAATATATATATATATATAATAATATATATAATATATATATATAATATATATATATATAATATTATATATATATATATATATTATATATATATATATTCGTCCAAATAACAACCACATAGTGTAAATCTCACTCGCAGGAACTGAAAGGCCCCTAACCCCATGAAAACCACACACCAACACAGGCGACAGCATCAGTGTAACTATGTAACCACCCTGCAGAGAATTCGCTGCAGTATTGGGGCCGTCACCGAGATAA
>JABUQX010010855.1:42500-48065 GCA_015478945.1 Trachelipus rathkii
CCACACACAACCACTCCTCTACATAAGTTCATCCTCACTTATAATTCTTTTCAAATCCTATCACAACCCCTAAAGGATTGTCCATCTATAATATCACTCTCATTGAAACTTTAGAATCATATACTTCTTATTCCAGTACCAATAGTTCATTATTTAAACTAACCATACAATAACACAAGGTAAACACAGCATAACCTCAATGTATAGAACCTAGCTACCTTCTCAAAAGACTTAGTCCATTGCATTCACCCAAGATTTAATTGCACACTTATCCACACCTCTCCTGCCAATATCTCTAACAAAACTTTACACTACATACCACTCTGACATTCGTCCAGTTACCCTTCTCTCCAATAAACCCTTTAATATACCCTAAATTATTAAATCTCAGACACTTGTTTGGCTGCTCAACCGATCGTTAACAATATACTCTGTACTGAGAGGAAGTGTCCACTCACAACCATAACCTATTACTTCTTATCACGTTTACATTCAAGCCCCTCCTTTTACACACCCTAGCAACTAAATCTCTCTACCAATCATCTCAAACTCTCTTCATGATCGCACACTAGAACACAAATTCTCTCATCCTCTCGTCTTATATAGGCTGCTTAGTGCACCCTCCACTCATCTCCTATTTCTTTCCATACAATTTCAGCATTCTAACACCATTTACTGCCATCCCCACCTCGAATTCTTTTCATTAAACCCTATCCATAATACAAATTGAATTAACCAAGGAAGAGATACGCAAACTTACAGTTCTACTCCGCTTATTAATCGCTTAAACCAACTCCTCTTATATTGCACACCATTATATTACTTACACACTCGCTTTGTGACTTATCTTGCATACATAACTTTTGATTCACATTTCAGAAGCCCTCACCACCAACACGCTTAAATATAATCACTCACACTTGCCCATTAAACCTTCCCTATTTAAACTTCTTATTCATACGCCTTGATTGCAAAATCCTAAAACCTAAATACAAATATATTCTCTTCTCCTCTTCATAATTCTCAATCATTTTGTTTCAATGTAAAGTTTTGATCCCAGACATCCTCTACCACTCCTAAACGCACCTTGTTCTCCACCAATCAGTGCTTCAGTCACTCGACGCACTTCTTTCGACCAAAATCACAGATATACCTTCCCTTTACAACACTCAGTAAAACTTATTTCACACCCCATAATTTTTCTTCTACAGTTTCCACACTCTTGTTTCTCTCTCAACTTCTGCATTGTAAATAATTATAAGGCTTACTAATTACCGGCTCTCTGTCCAAGTGTCCTATAGCCACAATATACTTCTCATAAACGCTTTAATTACACGAACTTCTAACATGCCAATCAATCGACCATATCTCAGCCTCCGTTCTGATCTTATACCTGCAAGTATTTACCATTCTTCAAACTTTCTCACTCTACCCATTACCTCTCCTTACTAATAACCTCATCCCCAAATACCTATTCCTTCTTGCACATCCAAACCCACACCACATTCACTATCACCTCTTTCATTACTGTTAATTATTGTACAGATCCTCGAAGTGTTCTTTCCACACTTCCTCTCACACCCACTTCATCAGTTTACAAAAGGCACCATTCCCATATTCATTTTCTAAGCAGTTCCCTTATTCCCCTTATTATATAATATAATACTAATATATTATATATATTTATTAAGTATATATATATAATATAATAATAGCTTATTATATATATATATATAAAATTATGTATATATATATATATTATTATATATTATATATATATATTATATATAATATATTATTAATTATATAAATATATATATATTATAATGTTATATTAGATAATTTAAATTTAAGTACATATATTTAAAGCGTATATATTAATATTAATTATATATATTTTAAGGTAATTATATATATATATAGTATTATATATTATATATATATTATAAATATATATATATATATATATATATATAATATATAATTATTATTATATATATTTATATAATATAAATATATATTAACATATATATATAACATTATTTATATTCTCTATAACATATATATATATATATATATATATTATATATATATATATATAATATATATATATAATACTTAAGATTTATATATAAATATATAATATTATTATTATATTTATATATTATATATTAAATTTTATTTTTTTTTACTGGAGAAAACACCTCGTCACTTCACGCGGCAGAGCCCTAATCAATGGAGAGAGGTATGTACTTTTAAAAATTAAACTCGAGCAGGACGGAGGCAAGCCCAGGAGAGAATAGCTCACATTTCTCCCACACCCCGACCAGGATTTGAGTATGAACTCTGGTAACTCCCTCGCTTTATGGTTCCGGCGGGGTGGCCTCTAACACTGAGCTATCCCGGGGCCCGCTTTTTAATAAATAAATATGAAATACATAAAAAAAATTAAAAAACAATATATACCATAATTTTTATCATAATTAAAACGTCTATAATTTAATGAATCCATAACCTATATATATATATTATAGGTATATATACTTATATATATACTATATATTATTATAGTATATATATATATACTTTAATAATTAAATCTATATATATAATGATTATTATTATAATATATATATATATTATATTATAATATAATTACTGATATATAACTTATATTATACTTAATTTTATAGTATATAATATATATTTAGTATTATTATAAATATATTTATTTAGATTAAAGCTATATTTTGACTCAATTACTGGTCTTCAATTAACATTTAATAACTGCCCACTATGCAAAACAATTACAATCTATACTATTTTTATTTATCACACAGCTATTATTAATATGTTTCCCTGATAAACTACCGTATACCACCCAATTTCCATAGTGTATTATCTCATTACACCCCAATCTTGATCATATACAATTTACTACTCCAAATTTATAATAATCCTCCTCCACAACTTATATGACACTTTATCTTACAGATTGTGTGTCATGTATATATATAAAATTATATATAGAAAAAAATATACCGTATTTATTTACCTTCGACTCTAGTTATCCATTACTTATATATTTTGGTATATAATGACAACTAATTTCTCCATCATTCACTTATATATTATAATATTCATTATTGTATTCATCACCACTTATCCACTATTTATTAGAGACCCTTCCTCCATATGGAGGGTTCTAAATTGGTAATTGTCCCGATATAAAGAATCCCTCGTGTTGTACAATAATACCAATACCAAAAATTATCCCAGGTTTCCTCCTGTAACATAACCATTATGAAGGTTATAGCGTCGAGACTCTCAAATGCTGAAGAGCTGGAAATTTAAAATAGAAATACAAATGAGATAATATAAGGACATATAAACCTAAAATAAGGGATAAACAAAGAAGCCATTGTATGTCTAAAAATTATATACTGAAGCTTTTCTCATTATAAATTATATACTAGTACTTAATAAATTATTACAAATTGTTATAATAATAAAAAAAACAGGTTTCAATGATACAAGCACTCATCTTTAAACTAATAGTAATGACGATTTTACTCAATACTTTTATAATTTCAAACATTATTGAAATTATTTGGTTAATCTTAAAATTTGTAATATAGTTTGTTTAGAAAAGTAATTTTCAGCTAATATTTGATAAATTAAATAAATATAAATGTGCATTTCATATTAGAAATATGTACTCTCAATTCTCTCAATATAACATGATATAAATAAAGATAAGAAATCTTGTCAACTATTATTAATTAGTATGTTGTCAGCATTGTCTTATAAATTGACTGATATTTATAATGGATTAAATAATCTCCATAAAATATACAATTTAGATTAATATATAAATCTCCTCTATTTTCTATACGAACTCATTTTTATAGATATTTACAATTAGTTTGATAAATCCATGTTTATATATTAAATAATTAAATTAAATTTATAACTACTATAAATAAAAACTCCATATTTTCTTAATAATTTATTTAATCACTTAAATATAAAATTAGAAAACTATATTACTTAAATAAAAGTTAAAAACGATATATATATATAACATAATAATATAACAACAATAATTAGATATAATTATTCATTTTTGATTAATACATTGAAATATGTCAGATATGATGTACTCGTCAAGCCCATATGAAGCGTACCTGAATGGCCTTCCCAGACCCGGTATGTAATGTGAGTCAATTATCCTATATAGAGTAAATGACTACATCTCTTCCAGAATACTGTCATGTAGGAATGCCCTGAGAATACTTTCTCACACCACTCTCCAGAAGCAGAAAAAGTTTTAAAAACTCAATTTTAAAGATTAACGAGGTAATTCTCAATTTAAATTGTTATTTAAGGTGCCTTAAAATATTACTCGTTCATTTAATGAAATTTACTGCTTTAAGAGACATATATTGTATTTTATTATATAAAATATATTCATTTGGAGAATAGCTTGTGAAAAACACAATTTTAATCAACAGCAATTTTTAATCTTTCTAAAATTACATTGCTTATTTTGTGCCCTTAAATTTTCACATTACAAATCTTGATTAAATCTCTTAAAAGTACGATTTTTTCCCTAAATTTCAACATTTGAAATATTTGGTGAATTTCTTTTAAAATTGAAGTTTTTAAACTTTGGTACTGTATTTTCAGCCATTTTGAAAAAATAATGTGTTTCATTGAAATGCAATTTTCAAAAAACAGAAAAAAAAATAATTTTATTAATTAGTTTTAAAATGTGTCTTTAAATTGACGTTTTTTAATGAAATTTGTCAATATTTGTTTTATACCAATATTTTCTAACATTAGTTTATTTGTGTAATTAAAACTCTGTTTTAAGAAAAAGAATAATATTTAATAAACATTGAACTAAAAAAAAAATTAGACGCTTTGTCTTAATTTCACATCTATAAAGATTTTTTAGAAAATTCTTCTTAATAAGATTGACGAATATTTTAGTGCTTCTAAATATCAACATTTTGAATTTTTATTATTGTTAATCACATTAAACATTGAGATTGGTTTTTTATACTCAGAGTATTATCTACAATGTCATTTGTGATAAAAATAATGTGTTTCAGTTGAAATGTCCAGATTTTAAAAAGCTAAAAAAGAAGACTTTACATATTATGTGAATATGTATTTTTCATTATCAGATGTTCATTTAAATTCTCAGTCTCAATTTTATTTTAAATGAGAAATCATAACTCATATCAGTTTTAAAAACTATTTATAATTACCATAATCTCATATTCATTAGTCTGTGTGAATATAACCTAGGGTTTATTAATTGAAAATTAGCAATATAATCTCATTACTTTTATCGTAAAATATACTACTCTCAGCTTTTTTCTTTCATAAAATTTTCAAACATTTACAGCATATGTCTTTAATAATAACGTCTCTTAAAAATGTACTCGAATATTCTTCCGAACTATATTTAAGATAGGTTATATCAACTCTATAATTGTAAATTTTCATTTTAGCTGTGTTAATGTGATTAAAAGGTATGTGTGATAGGCGGTGTGT